>JAJIBD010031484.1:0-153890 GCA_021461705.1 Cryptotis parvus
AGAGAGAGAGAGAGAGAGAGAGAGAGAGAGAGAGAGAGAGAGAGAGAGAGAGAGAGAGAGAAATGCATATCTTTCAGTCTTTCAGGCTGGTCCTGAGTTTGATCCCAGGCACTACAAAAAAAAAAAAAAACTAAAAAAAAATTTGTAAGCATTTTTTTTTTGGTTTTCTCCCGCAGGCAGAGCCTGGCAAGCTACCTGTGTTGTATTTGATATGCCAAATACCAGTAACAATTTTAGACCTCATTCCCATGACCTGATGGAATGGTTTGAGGCTCTTTATGTTCCTGGAGCAAGCAAGTGCCCTTGGGCCCTACTAGCATGAGACAGGACATATGGAGAAGTTACTGGTGCCCGCTCGAGCCAATCGATGATGAACGGGAAGACAGTGATACAGTGATACAGTGAACATTACAATAAAGCATTAAAAAGAACGACAGGGCCGGAGCGATAGCCCAGCGGGTAGGGCGTTTGCCTTGCATGCGGCCGGCGGTGCTGGCCGGGTTCAATCCCGGCATCCCATATGGTTCCCCGAGCACTGCCAGGAGTGATTCCTGAGTGCAGAGCCAGGAGTGACCCTGAGCATTGCCAGGTGTGACCCAAAAAGAAAAAATAAATAAATAAATAAATAAATAAATAAGAACGACAGGGAGGAGAGATACACAGCGGGTAGGACGTTTGCCTGCACTCAGCCTACCCAGGGTCGATTCCCGGCACTCCATACGCTCTCCAGAGTCCACCAGGAGTAAGCCCTGAGCAGAGCCAGGAGTGGGCCCAGAGCACCACTGGGTGTGGCCCAAAACACCCCCAAAAGAAATGAATGGCAGGGCTAGGGGGGGGGCCAGCGTCAGGGGCACTGTGGGTCGGGTGATTACGCCGGACTTGGCTTCTGCTCAGTGCTCAGGGAAGGGCAGCAGATCTGGGTCCCAGTGGTGACTGGGGTCCCAGTGGTGACTGTCCCACTGTCACGTGGGCTCACAGGCATGAGGGGCAAAGGGGAAGTGGAGGGTTTTTTTTTTGGGGGATGGTGGTGATTGTTTTGTCTTCAGACTTTGAGGACAAGAAGGAAACATTCCCCACCCCACGATGAAACACCCTCCCACCCGCCCAGCCCTCCCCCTCCGCACGGGAGGAAACCCCAGAGGAAGCTCCTTCCTGCACTGCCAGAGAGGGAGAGCAGCCAGCAGGTCGCCACTGCCCGTCCCAGACCCTCCCTCTGGGCGGCAGGCCCAGCCCTGCTTTGGGGCTGTTCGGACCTGGAGAGGATGCTGGCAGAACCCAGAGAGACGGGGAAGTCCCCATCCCCTGATGAGTTTACAAGGAGTGGGGAGGGAGGAGGCCAGGCTAAGTTATAAGAAACAGGGTGGAGGCGTGGAGGAGGAGTGCCTGTGTTTCGGTTTATTTACCAGGAGATCACTTGATCACTTGATCACTTGAATCCCGTTATTCATCGATTTGCTTGAGCGGGCGCCAGTAACATTTCCATTGGACCCTATCACGTGCCAATGTAGCCCAATGGCATCTGGTTGATACCAGGAGATACTCAAAGTCAATGTCCCAACACCCAAACCAGTTTCTCGCCACCAATGTCCCCAGTTTCCTTCCCTCACAGCCCAGTGGCAGACACTTTCTCTCTCTGTGTATCTCTGTGTCTGTCTCTGTGTCTCTGTCTCTCTGCTGCTCCCTGTGTCTCTGTCTCTGTCTCTCTCTGTCTCTCCAAGTGTCTCTGTCTGACTCTGTCCTGTCTGTCTCTGTCTCTGTCTCTGTGTGTCTCTGTTTCTCTCTCAGGTACCACCTACATCCATCTACCTCTTTCAGCACCTCGCTCATATCCAACGGGATCGTTCCTCACTATCACAGTCACAGCGGTCCCTTCCTTGTCCTATGGAGGGATTCTAAAGGCTCACAGCACCCAGGGCGGGAGCACAGGGCTGGAGAATGAGCTGGGCCATGAGGCGCCGAGCCACGGGCTGGTCACACCTGGGCATTCTGCTCTTGGCCTGTCCAAGCGGTTGCTCCCAATGACGCCTCCCAAGGGCGGGGACCGAGAAGCCAGTGCAGGGGGGGGGAAGAAAAGGAAACCACAAAGCTGGGACCCCTGGAGGTATTGGAGAGGAAACTGCAATCAGCATAATCTGGCTACATGAAACAATAAATGCACCCCAAGACAGAACCCGCCCCTGCCGAAGTTCAGGGCATCCATGCGAGGGTGGGGGCTCCAGATGTCGGGATGATTCTATACTTGCTTTCTTCTAATGTCTGATACCACACACACACACACACACACACACACACACACACACACACACACACACACACACACACAAAGACTTTATAGGCAATGTTTAACAAATGTTTAACAGAGGAATTCTCTGCTGCTTTCTGCCTGAGCCCCAGAGCCCCTACGAGGGTGTGCCCCCTTCAAAGAGGCATAAACTTCTACAGACTTGGCAGAAGACCCAGGCAGGGCAGGGTGGGGTCCACCCAGCCCCACCCCTCACCCCTCCACACTGCAGCTAAGACAACAGTGAGTATTTTCTCATGGGGGCTGAGGGAGAGGGCGCCCAGCTCATCCCAAATACTTTCTTCTCCACCCAGGGCCCGGGGTCGGCCCCCTCCTCCCACGCGCACCCCCTCACTCGGCCCCAGCCCTAATTCCTGGGGCCTGGAAGCCCACGATCCCCAGCGGAAAGACCTCAACAGCCCGCGCTGCCTTGCTCCTCCCACCGGCGAGGAGCCGGAGCGTGGAGAAGGGACATGAGGTGTCCCAGGACGCGCACCCGGGAGCCGGGGCAAGGTCCACGCTTGGGCGGGCACCTCCTCCCTGGAACCACTCATCCATTCCACCGCTCTGCATTCATTAGGCGCCGACTGGGTGCCAGGCACCGCCGGATACAGGCGTTGAGCAAACTGGCCAACGTGTTTGCTTCTGAGACAATCTGGGCCACAAAAGCATGAAAGTAGGATGGGGGCTACCGGGGGCAATTTCACATCAGGGGGTGGGGAGAGCGAGCAGAAAAGGCTTCTGAGATAGCTGAGCACACAATCAGGGGACGAAGCATTCTAGAAGGAAGCCCCCAAACGGCCATGAAGTTAAAGGGGAAAGGAGGGGGAGAAGTACCTGGGGAGGTGGGCACGGGTTTGGGAGCAGGGAGACGGGCCCCCCACCTCCTGTTTGGGACAGAAAGTCACCAGAGGGCTGGAGCAGGGCTGTGACCCAGAGGAGAACAAGCCGTAGATGGGGCCAGCCGAGACCGGAGCCGGTGAGCAGGCCCCTTGCGCCTCTCTGGTGGGGACACAGGGTGGCCTGGACGGGCTCTGTGACAACGCACGCGGTGGCTGGAACCGGGCACGAGGAGAGAGGGGTGACAGGGAAGCAGCCCATGCCGGGACCCAGGGGCAGTCGGGACCCAGGAGCAGGTGCGCCACGCGCTGTGGCTGCGCACGCCCCAGACCTGCCCGTTTAAGCCCAGTGCAGGGCGCGGGAGCTGGGCCGCGGTCCCCACGCAGGCCCTGACACCACGCAGGCCCTGACTGCATGGCTACGTCCCCTCCCACTCCCCATTTCTTCACCTGTGAAGTAGCTGATGACGACACAGAAGCCCCAGCACCATACGGGGAGATGGGAGCAGAGCGGCAGAACCTCAGTGTCACTCCCCTAACCCGATGTGGGGTCTCTCATTGAGGCACAGCCTCAGAGGAGCCAGCTCTCCCCTGGGGTGGAGTTTCCGGGAGAACCAGGTCAGGAGTGACTTTCTTCCCAAGGGACCCCACGAAGCTGACAGGAAGCTTTTCTGCACAGAGTCTCCGAGGACCAAGTGCCAGGACCCAGCATGTGGGGGCCAGGCCGGGAGTGTTGGGGTGCCGTGAGCGGCAGGTGAGCTGCAGGCAGGAAGGGGCCCTGAGCTTCAGCTGTGCCCACAGCCTTCCCCGACGGCGGGGTCGGGGCCAACAGGACGCAGGGTTCAGAGGAGGCTGCCAGGTCAGGCTCAGATATGGAGCGGGTTCAGAAAATCCCTCTCCCAGCCCTGTGCCTGTTTCCCCACTTACAAAGCAGAAGTCATGAGGCCAGCCCCACCTGGGAGTGTGGGGGACCCTGAACATGGGCTCCTTTCAGGGTGCTGACCCCCAAGGAAGGAACAGTTTTGGGGGGTCAGCCAGCTGTGCTTTGGCCTTGGCTCTGTGTGAGTCTTAACGGATCTAGGGGACCCTGTGTGGTGCCGGGACCGAACCCAGGCTTCCTGCGTCTGGGCACAGGCCACAGCTCACCCAACTCTCCAGCCCCAGGCATGGGCCTTTTTTGTTTGTTTGGGTATCACAGCTGGTGATGCTCAGGCTTTACTCCTGGTTCTGCACTCAGGAATTACTCCTGGTGGAGCTCGGGGAACCATAGGATGCCGGGACAGAACCTGAGTCGGCCGCATGCAAGGCAAAGGCCCTACCTGCTGTGTTATCATTCTGGCCCCTGGATCTGTTTTTAAAACTCCAGAGAAATGTTCGGTCCAAGGGCAAGAAACAACAATTGGGGAGTGGTGTGGGGGGTTGGCGGGGGAGGGGGTGGGGGACACAAACAGTCTCTGCTTTTCCAGGCTTGCAGGCTTGGACCCAAGATGGGCCGCGTGACCAGAGTCAGAAATATCTCATCTCCTTCTCATCTCCGGGACTAACCCAGGCACCGGCTCTCCGCCCCTTCCCAGGGCCCTGTGCCCAAAGGTGTCCTGCTTATGAATGCACCCAAGAACCTCCTTCCCTCCCAACCGGCCCTCTTCCTCTCTCTCTGACTGTCTGTCCAGTTGGCCCCAGGAACGAAATTCCACACTGGAATAACTGATTCCAGATGTGCTCTGGGGGCCCCGGGAAGCAAGCCATGGACCCCATGTAGAAAGCAGAAAACAAGGGGAGGCCGAAGGCACGAGAGAAAAGGGTGGCACCAGCGATGACCACAGCTGCCATCACCGCCACCCCACCCCCCAGAGACGGCAGCAACTTCCCTTAGGGTAACGCTTCCTCCTGTAAATGGACAGGTGGGGTGCTACTACCACCCGCTTTATTTGGGGGCCACATCCAGCGGTGCTGGGGCCTGCTCCTGGCTCTACACACACGGGTCACTCCTGGCCGTGCTCAGGGGACCCTAAGGGGTACCAAGAATCACACCCAGGTGGATCCCGTGCAAGGCGAGTACCGTCTATCGGCACCTATCACCCACTTCTCCTGGTGGGGAAACGAGGCGGCAAGAGTGAGGATCTTCATCCAGCTCCAATAGGGCTGAAGCGGGCGGACGGGGCTGGGCGGCTCAGCAGCACCAGCTCTGCAAGCCTCAGGCAACGAGTTTGTCCCACAGGAGCCGGGTAGGATTCGGGAGGCACTGCCCTTGGGGACGCCCCTCCCCACATAAGTAGCTCCATCAGAATGTGCTGGAGAAGCACAGGGCAAGCTGCTCAGAGACCCCAGGCCAGCAGGGGGTCCACGGCGGAGGGTGTGACCCCCCTGGCGTGCAACCAGGTCCACGGCAGCAAGGCCACAAAGCAGGGGTGGGAGTAAATGAAACCAACGGAAACAGAAAGGCCTGAGCTGCTAGCATGACCCCCCACTGTCCATGTCCTGCCCTGAACCTCCAGCACGGTCTCCACTGTCCATGTCCACCCCTGAGCCTCCTGCATGGCCCCACTGCTGCCCTGAGCGTCCAGCATGGCCCCACTGTCCATGTCCTCCCTGAGTGTCCAGCACGACCCCACTGTCCATGTCCTCCCGAGCGCCCAGCATGGCCCCCTCTTCCCATGTCCTCCCCTGAGCCGCCAGCATGGCCCCACTGCTGCCCTGAGCGTCCAGCATGGCCCCACTGTCCATGTCCTCCCCTGAGTGTCCAGCACGACCCCACTGTCCATGTCCTCCCGAAGCGTCCACCATGGCCCCCCACTGTCCATGTCCCCCCTGAGCCGCCAGCATGGTCCCCACTGTCCATGTCTTCTCCTTAAGTCTCAGTCACAGGCACTCAGCACTGACCACCCAGCACCCTCCCAAGCGACCTTTCAACTCAAGACCCCTGGACTCAAGACCCCCAGAGCTCACACTGTCTGGGCCCAGGCGGTGCCTCCTCCTCCTCCGCCCACGTCAAGTCCTCAGGAGGGCTGTGCCGTGACCCCGACAGGAGCGTCCAGGCCGCTGCAGCACTGGCTTCTGCGCGCTCCTTAGTGCAAAGCCACCTTGTTCACCGTCCCCCTTCATTTCCTGCCCGGCTTGTGGTGGGTCTGTGCCTTCGTTCCAACAGGCTGTGAGTAAAGATGGTTTTCCAGTTTTTGCTCAGGGGGTGGGGAGGGCTGGATTTTGAGACGACTCCAGGAGATGCTGGGGGCTGACTCCTGACTCTGTGCTCAGTCCTACCGGCATGATCCCCAAGCAGGGAATGATACGTGATGCGGGGGACCGAGCTGGGCCGGCCACCCCACCACACAAAGCACCGTGACCACTGTACTATCTCTCCAGTTGTGTGGTTTTCACGATTTTAAACCACTGAAAGGAGAGAAAAAAAAAAGAAAATCGGGGGCCAGAGAGATGGAACAGTGGGTAGTGAGCTTGCCTTGTGTAACAGACCCGGGTTTGATCCCCAGCATCCCACATGGTTCCCCAAGCCTGCCAGGAGCGATCCCTGTGCAGAGCCAGGAGTAAGCCCTAAGCGCAACCAGCTGTGCCCCCTCCCTCCTCCAACACAAATAAAAAAGAAGTCTGCTTCATGGCCTGGGACAGTTATATGAAAATCACATTTCAGCGTCCATCACTCAGTCTGGGTGGAGCCCAGCCATGCTCGATGGGCAATGGAAGGTCCCTGGACAAGACACAGGGTCACGTGGGCAGGGACAACGCCAGTTTGTGGTTCTGAAAAAAGACCCAACTATTTACTATCTGCAGTGCAGGAGAAGTGGGCGAGGCCCTGCCCTCCAGTTGGGGGTCTGTCACTTCTATGTGTGAGCTCTTGGGGCCCCGCCCAAGCTGGAGCTCAGGTAACAAGGGACAGTGATTAACACACGTTCCTCCCCAGAGGGTGGTGGTGGGAGGGAGATGCAAGAATGAGTGAATGACTGAATGAACACAGTCCAGGGAAGGCCTCCCCCTGCAGGCCTAAACCACGTGCCCTGGGAAGAGGAGGGGCGGGAGGTGCAGCCCTCCAAGAGCACCAGTGTGGCCTTGGCCTTCTGTGGCCCTCGACTCTAGGGAGGAGAGGATGTGATTCATTGAACGGGGCCGTTCACCAGGACAGGAAGGAAGCCAGGCGGCCTTGGGTCCAGATCCGGAACCAGAATTAACTCCTCTCCATCACAGCCACCAACCTGCCCCAAACACACCACACACACATACACACACACATACACACACACACACGCACGCGCACGCACGCGCACGCACGCACGCACACACACATGTGTACATACATGCACACAACCTTGTTTAAAAGGGGGCCGGGGTCCACCTCCTGCAAGCAGGAGGGAAAAGGGGCGTAACTACTGCTTCACCTACTCCCGAGGGCGCCCCACAAGCTCTCACATCGCCAGTGGAGGAAGGAAAATCCTCGGCAGGAAGTGGATATTCCAGAATAATCCTCCCACCAGAATAATCGCCCCTAACCCCCAACTCCCCGGGACAGGCGTGGCCAGCAGGCCCTACCCGGTGGAGTTCCTGAGCGGCATATTAGCCTGCGGCTCCGGGGAGGACGTTCTCTGGGGCTAGAACCGGGAGGTGGCACCCGCCAATTGACTGAAGTCCCCAGAGAGCCAGCGAGCGGAAGTGGCGGCTGTTCACAGGCGCAGCGCTGGGGCTGAACAGCCATGCAGGAAGGGGAAACGCTCTTCCCCACGTGGAGACACAACCATCCCAAGAACCAGAGAAGCGTCAGCTCAGAGGCTGGGCAGCAGCAAGTGACCATCCGGTCAGGGGAGGGCGTGCGGGGCAGGTCGGGGGTCAGGCGCCTTTCTCCAGAGCTCTGCTGGAGGGGAGAATCCCAGCAGCTTATAGCAGGAGGAAACTCCCCCCACACCCACTCCTCAGCCTTGGCTCCTCAGCCTGAGCTCAGCCCCTCAGCAACCCTTCCCCTAGCTGGGCCAGCACCAGCTACAACAGGCCTCAAACACTGCTCCCCTTCGAGACCATTTGCTGGCCCAAACCCCAGCCCTGGCGGCACCTTCACCCCTAGGCCTCTGCCTCCAGTAGTGCTGCCCGGAGGCGGCCTCTCTCTCCTCTCTGGGCCTCCCATACGGTGTTTCCTCCCATACGGTGAAGATGAAAGAAAATACTCCAGATGGAGGAAACGGCAGCTTGGGGGGAGGGGCGGTCAGCAGCGCTGCCCTTCGGGCCTGTACAGGGTCTTCGCGGCCATGCCCCCTCCCCAGGTCACTGCCCCTTTATCCCCTTTTCCCGAAAGAGAATCTGATTCAGGCATCGCAGCTTAAATCCCACGGGAGCATTTGGAATAACTCCATGTCCTCCCCAAGGCTGTGCTTGAGGCTGTGCTTGGAATGAACGCCATGCCCTCCCGGAAGGCTGTGGCCCAGCTCCCTCCCCCAGCCCCCAGCTCCCAGCCCCTCCCCAGCCCCCCAACCCTCTAGCCCCCCAGCCCCGTCTCTCTGTCCTGACTCCGCACTGCCTTCTCTTGCTTCCTCTGATCTGGTGCCCTTGGCAGGGGCTGCAGGGCCATAACGGGGCCTTGGCACACGCTGTTCCCTCGGCCTGGACCCACTTCCCAGGCCGCCCCCAGCCCAGTGCCCCTCTGCCCTCTCTACACGCTCCACCTCAGTGGAGTGGTCGGATTCCGCCCTTACTCCTAAGTCCAGGCAGGAGGGTGGGACGTGACCTTGTTCAGCGTCCGGGACGGCAATGATTAGGTGGTCACGGGCCCAGGCTGGAGTCCAGGAGGGGCTGCAGTGCAACGAGGGGCGTCCTTCAAAGGAATGAGGCAGGGCCGAAGAGACGGGACAAGGGTTGAGGCTCATGCCCGCAGCTGACCCGGCCAGATCACGGGCACCACCTGGGCTCCTGAGCACGGCGGGGGCCTCCCTGGAGGGACTCCCCGCACTGCAGAGACACGCACCTTCAGGCCCTCATACGGGTTACAGCCAGAAGGCTGAGCCTTCTGGAACAGCCTGAGCAACCCTGGCCCCAGACAGACAGATGGACAGACAGACAGACCCCCTGGAACCGCAGGGAGCGCCCAAGGCTGTAAGAAAGGAATGAGCTGGTCCCCCTAAATCCCCTGCACTTATCCACCCACCCTGTGCCATAAAGAGAGGGAGGGGCCCTGGCTTGGGGCGGTCCAGCCTCCATACTGGGAGAAGAAGTTGCAGTTTTTACCTCCGACGACAGCTGGTGACTTGCTGCACCCCACTTAGAGATGCCGGCGTGGCCTGCAGAGGAAGCCCACCCGCGGACTTTCTTCCCCACGTCCTCTCCTGCCATGTCCACCAGCCGGTCATGCTCCCTGCAGCCACCAGCTCAGAACCTGGCCCACAGTTGGCCCCTCGCGGGCGTCTCTTGCAAATGCAGAATCTGCCAAGTATGCCAAGGGAAGTTCAGAGAAGGCCCGAGCGCTGGCACAGCGGGTAGGGCACCTTCCTTACACGCAGTCAAGCCGGGTTCGATCCTTGGCATCCCACTGGGTCCTCTGAGCACCTCCAGGAGTGATCCCTGAGTGCAGGACAGGGAGTGTGGTCCCTCAAACCAAACCAAACCAAAGCAGACGGGCTGCAGGCAAGTTCCTGAGCAGGACTGGACAGGTGGGCTGGGGCGGGGGGGGGGGCTACGCTGAATGCCCCCACCCGGTGGACAGGAACCAGAACACAGACGCTCACCCCACCAGGACTGAGGTTCAGGAGATATTTCTCTCTCCCTCTCCTGCTCACTGCAGGCCTGGTCCTGGGGGCGCCATGCCCACCCTAACCTGGGCAAACTCTTCTCAGTGAACCTGTACTTAAAACCTCTTCTGTCCTTTAAGGTTCTGGGGTCACTGTAGGGCAAGAGAAACCTTGTATGTGGGGTGACCCCAACACCCACTGGGGCAGTTCCAGTGATGGCCATGCAAGGAAGTGTGCGCTCACCCATGGGGAGACCTCCCACCCCATGTTACTGCCAAATGGACCCTTATAAAGCGTGGGAGGCCCAGGGGCCAAGAGCATGTACTGGGGGAACAAGCAGGCTCTGGGGTGCACAGGACAGCTCGGTGGCTAAAAGCACAGACCTTGGAAGTGTGAGGTCGTGAGTTCAATGCCTGGTGTTGCCCACATGTGCCCAGCTCAGCACCAGCTGCTCTGCTCTCTGCGACGCCCCACTGCCATCACCGGCGCCAAGTCCCAGTGCAGTATGCAAGGATCACCCCTCCCGCCCTCCGCCCCTGTCCCCAGTCACACACTGAAGGTGTCTGAGCACCATGGCAGAGACCACGCCCTCGCTAGGACACGTAGAAACATGGGAGTAACAACACAACAGGGAGGGTGCTGGCCTTGCACACAGTCAAGATTCCATCCCTGACATCCCATACGGTTCCCCTGAGCCCTGCCAGGAGTGATCTCTGAGCACAGAGCCAGGAGGAAGCCCTGAGCACTGTCTGGTGTGGCCCCAAATCACAAACAAACAAAAAAAATCCAAAGTGTGAGACCCCAATAGCATCAAAGAAAAAAAATAGCAGAAATAAACTCTGTAAAAGAGAAAGAAAAGCAGGGACAAAAGGAACTCCTCCTCGGGTGCTGGTGTGACCTAGGTGCCGAGTGCCACTTGCTAATCACCGAGAGAGGGCAGGGCCTCTGGCTCGGAACCTGCAGGGACAGTGGCACTGATCTAGTCGGGATCAGATAACTGCAAGTTTAGTCTCCTTTGTGTTTTAAAGTGTGTGTGTGTGTGTGTGTGTGTGTGTGTGTGCGTGTGTGTTTTAAAGATTGCTTTTGTGGGTAGCATTTTGCTGTGATTCAGTTCTACTCCACCCATAGGAACCAGGCATATAAATGAATTTCTGAAACAAACTCAATGAATTCCCGACAGAAAAACACACCACAGGTGACAGGGACGGACACACGGCAGGTTGCAGGGACAGACGTGGCGGGTAACAGGGATAGACACATGGCGGGTGACACAGATGCTCTTCTGTGACCCTGTAGGCAATGTACAGGGGACAGAGACAGAGCCTATAGGGCCACAGAAATGCCGACATTGTCACCAGCTTCTGAAAGAATCCGGCAAAACCCCTGCAAACACAGGAAGAGACTTTTTCTACCCTGGTCAACCCCTGTTCAATCCCTGGAACCACCTAGGTAGCCCCGAGAATCTCTAGGAGTGATCCCTGAACACAGAGCCAGGAGTAAGCCCTGAGCACTGCTGGGTGTGCCCCAAACCCAAAAAAGAAAAGGGAATTTAAAAACAAAAAGCAGGAACTGGCGTTTTCTTAAACACTCGCATCCCTTAATTTTCAATCTGGTTTCCTGCACTTTTGGGGAGTGGGGGTGGACATACCTGGTGGTCCTTGGGTCTTATTCGGCTCTATGCTCAGGGATCACTCCTGGTGGTCCCAGGTGGTGCTCAGAACCGTGCTGGGAATTGAACTCACGTCCGCAGCACAAGGCAAATGGCCTACCCATAGTACTATCGCTCAACCCCTGGCTTCCTGCACGTCTACGTTTTTCTCTGCTTTTATCTGGCTGGGCTGGGGGTGCTGTTGGTGAAGGGAGGAAGCAGAGTTATAAACATTCCTGGCCGGGGCCTGTGGATACTCAGTGGTAAAGCGCCTGCCATGCATGCATGCGTGATCCCACAAAACCAGGTGCCCACCCACCCCAAAAGACATGCATGTCCACGGCACAGCCATCAGACGAGCCCCAGACCCCCTTATCACGACAAACAGCAAAGGGAGCAGGGAAATGGTTAGAAGAAACTTCACTAGCCGGCAAATATTATATGACGGCGCTGCCTAAGAGTACAGGTGCATACGGCCCCAGAGTCTGGGTTACTGATTCACAGGGACCGTCAGCGGTTTATGGAGGACAAGCGGATGGAGGGAACTTTAACTGTTCGTGAGTAATAACAAGGGAGGAATCTACACGAGGTAAAAAAAAAAAAAAAAAATCACGAAGATGGCGAGCGCCTGTCAGAACGCCAGAAACCACAGCCATAGTCTGTGACGTCTCCTACAGCCCCCGACGCCCTCACGCCCTCCCGGAGCAGGGAGGGAAGCTCCAGATCTCTGCGCGCTGAGATCTACCTTTGCACAGCCCTGCCAAGCCCAGCAGATGTGGGGGCCCAGCCAGACCCAGCGACACGGGCTGAGCCGGGAAAGGGCCTGAACTTGCTCACCCCCGGCGTGCTCAGAGTGCCGTCACGTCCCCACTGCCCTATGGGTGCCCTGCATCCCTGCTGGGAGCGCCAGAGCCTGGCATGTGGCCCTCAGGGGGCACCGCCCCACGCGAAGCCAGCTCACACCTGCTAGAGGGATAGAGCTCAAGCAGGTCCCCCAACAATGGGGGGCAAAAGAGGGGGCAGAGGGTGCCAGGGTGGAAAGAAGTGGGAATGAGAAAGCAGGGGTTCCTGACCTCTTCCCCCACTAGGCCGTGAGTGGGACCAGGAGCCCGAGTCCATTGCTCCCTCCCTGAGAAGTGACCACTCTCAGAAGAAAGGGACAAAACCTAGGTGGCCTGTTTGGGGGCCTGGATCCAGTGGTGGCCCCCAAGGACCCAGTGTTCTGCTAATAGGAAATGCCATGTGCGGATCCATGGGTCCTGGGGGGATACACAAGTTGGGTATTGCGGGTGGCGGCCAGCCAGCCTCTCAGTGGGGAAGGAAGGCCAGGCTGGCTGAGGTTCCCAGAGACGGTCAGCCAGCTGCCTGCCCCATGCACCCCACTTCCCACTGAGCACAAGGCTGGTCCATAGGGGAGGTGACAAGGAAACCCAGGCCCACTGCTGGATTCAGAACCCAAGACCTGCAGGTGAGGCAGAAGAGCTGGCAGGTCCACACCAGGTACCCAGGAGGCTGGGGCAGCGGGGCGGAGGGAGGGACAGGACATAAGACATATGGAGCCCAGCTGGCTGCCCCCAGCTGTCTCTCAGGTGGATTATTCCAGAGGAGAGGAAGAGCAAGGAAGCTGATAGGGGCTGGAGTGACAGATAGCACACTGGGCAGGTTTTGTCTTGCATGCAACCCACTGGGTTCAATCACCAGCACCCCATATGGCCCCTGGATCCCACCAGGAGTGATCCCTGAGCACAGAGCTAGAAGAAAGTCCTGGTCACTGCTAAGGATACCACACACACACAAAAATGAAAGGATAAAAGAGAGAGAAGAAAGAAAGAAAGGAAGAAAGAAAGAGAGAGAGAGAGAGAGAGAGAGAAAAAGAAAGAAAGAAAGAAAGAAAGAAAGAAAGAAAGAAAGAAAGAAAGAAAGAAAGAAAGAAAGAAAGAAAGAAAGAAAGAAAGAAAGAAAGAAAGAAAAGAAAGAAAGAAAGAAAGAAAGAAAGAGAGGAGGGGAGGAAGGAAGGGAGGAAGGAAGGAAGGAAGGAAGGAAGGAAGGAAGGAAGGAAGGAAGGAAGGAAGGGAAGGAAGGGAAGGAAGGAAGGAAAGAAGGGAGGGAGGGAGGGAGGGAGGGAGGAAGGAAGGAAGGAAGGAAGGAAGGAAGGAAGGAAGGAAGGAAGGAAGGAAGGAAGGAAGGGAGGGAGGGAAGGAAGGAAGGAAGGAAGGAAGGAAGGAAGGAAGGGAAGGAAGGAAGGAAGGAAGGAAGAAGGGAAGGAAGGAAGGAGGAGGGAGGGAGGGAGGGAGGGAGGAAGGAAGGGAGGGAGGGAGGGGAGGGGGATAGGCCAATTTGGTCAGTTTCCCAGTCATTGAGACCCTCCTTGGCTATTCCCACCCACCTTCAGGGACACAGCTTGGCCCAGCAGACGTTGTGTCCATCAAGGCTTTGTGTCCAGGCGGGAGCAGGGGACCATGTGAAGTCACAGAGGAACTTTTGGGGCTGCCCTTTCTGCCTGGAGGGCCCCTGAGCACCCCCAGGCTTCCTTCCCGGGCAGCAGCGCTGACCATGCAGCCATGGGTACACAGGATGGCCTCAGAAAGGGCTTTTGTTCCAGAAGGGGAGGAAAGAAGCCATAAAGAAACAGCAACAGGGCCGGGGGGAGCCTCTGGGGGCCTTGGGTCTAACTAGAAAACCTTCTTGGCTTCCCCCTCACACCCCCACCCCATACCCTGAAACGTATTTCACCTCTTGGAGACTTAGTTTCCTCCAGATCAAATGGGCTCAAAGCTGGCCCCTTTCTTCCTAGCCTGAAGAAAGGATAAAAGCAAAAAATACCATATAGACTCGCCAATCATGCTAACCTCTGCCGGGGAAGAGACAGGTTTGGGGCCACAAATCTGGCGATGCTCGGGCCGCACTCCTGGCTCTGAGCGCAGAGATCACTCCTGGTAGGACTCGGGAAAACACCAGACAGTGCGTGGGATTGCATGAGCCCAGGCCACCCGCAAGCAGGCGAGCGCCCTACACGCTGTACTATCGACCCTGTTCTTTTTTATGACGCAGGGTAACGGTTTCTGCCGCCGCTCACTACACACCAGAGAGACCAGAGAGATAAATCTGCGGTTTATAAAGCAATTCCCTGGGAGGCCTTCGACACAATAAAATTCAGAAAACAACACAACACAACAAGCTCAGCTGATCTTACCTGGTGGCGGGCTCCCAATTTTATTTTATTTTTAATTTATTTTTTATTTTTTGGGTCACACCGGCGATGCTCAGGAGTTACTCCTGGCTCTGCACTCAGGAATTACTCCTGGCGGTGCTCGGGGGACCATATGGGATGCCGGGGATCGAACCCGGGTCAGCCGCATGCAAGGCAAACGCCCTACCCACTGGACTATCACTCCAGCCCGGGCTCCAAATTTTAAAGTGCCTATGATGCGGGGCCGCTGGGTGCTTCCACAGTGGAGTGTGGAGTGACCCCTTAAACACTGAGCTGACAGTCTGTCTGGAACAAAGGCAAATGTCTCTCCTGGGGGGAGACATCGCCCCGGGGACAGGGAACTGTACTCCAAAGGTGCAGCCGTGCTACTGAGGGGCTCTGCAATGGAGCCAGCACCGCCCCACACCCCACCCCACACCCCAGTACGGCCAGGTCTAATCCTGGTCCCTGAGCATTGCCTGAACACTCAGCTCCACACCAAGTGCTGCAGGAAAGTGACCCTCAGCTGCCCCTCTGCCCTCAGCACCCTGGCATGCACACCTATAAAAATCCAGGGCTGGAGAGACAGTACAGGAGGTCGGGTGCTCGCCTGGCACACGCCAACCGGGTTCCATCTCCAGCAGCCCATATGATCCCGACAGCCTGCCAGACTGATCCCTCAGCACAGAGCCAGGAGTGAGCCCCTGAGCACCTCCAGATGTGGCTCAAATAAAAATGCTAACAATAATAAAAAGATACAGGACTAGGAGCTCCAGGTGTGAGGCTCTGAGTTCAATGTCCCCCACCACAGGGCTCCCGACACTTCCGTGGCCCCCTGGTATCCCCCAGCACTACTGACACCAGGAACCAGCACTCAGCTGTTAGGCTCCGCGGCACAGCGTCCCTGAGCACTGCTTTTAAGACACCCTCCATCCACCCCCACACATACACATACAGAATAGTCACAAAGGTCACCAAAAATGGTGGCACCTCTGGGCAAAACAGCTTTGCCTGCTGTCGTGCCGAGGCCACTGATAAGACAGCTGCCGCGGTGCCCTCTCTCGGCGGGCACACAGTCTCGTGGAGAAGGGCAAACGGGCAGTGCTGGGCACGCTGGACACCTGCGGGACCCCCTTCCTCCCCACGGTGCCGCCTCCTGCACCGGGTCTTCCCAGCTGACCGCAGCAACTGTGCCAAGACCCATGTGCAGGGACACAGACAGCCACGCTGTCGAGTCCCAGCAGAAACACAACATGAGGCCACGTGGCACAGCGCAAGAGAAATACCACCGACGCCCACCGCAGGGCTCTGCAGAACAGCCAACAGCACCCTACTGCCTCGGGGATCATTCAGCTTTTCAAAGTGGGGGAATCAGCACCCAGTGAAAGGGAGGGAACCCCATTTGGTCTGAAGTGCGGGATCCTCTGCCAGGAAGTTGTTACTGAGACTTGGTCTACGGTCCGCCTTTATTGACACAATTGGCGCAGTCCACAGCTAATTTCTGAGATGACAGCAGTGAAAGGGAAACGTCTCAGAGGCCTTCTGGGGCACAATTTGGTTCCCACATGGCCTCCCCACAGCAAGCTGTTACTGTGTCCATTTACTGACGCAGAATCTGGGGCTCAGAGTGGTTAGGTCACGTGCCCATGGTCACGCAGCGGATCAGGGGGAAGGCACCAAGACCGACTCCTTCCAAGCGGCCCTGGGAGAGAAGCCAAGTAACTCAGACACTGAGAAGAGGGGACAAGGCTGAGCTGGGGCCTCACGTCTCTCTTCAGACACTATCATTCCGCCATCTTTAATAGTTCTTCTTTGTGTCTTATTTTGTATTTTGTTTGTTTGGTTTTTGGCTTTTTAGGGCCACAGCTACTGGCTCTCACTGTGCCCAGCCTCTCATGAAGTGCCCGGGGGGGGATGGCAGGTTCTAGCCCTGGCCCGACACCCCAGCAGAGCCTCACAACAAGCCAGACGACCCCCACTCCATGAGGACCTCCATTTTCCACATCTGGACTTCCCCCGTCAGAACTCCACCCAGCAGACCAGCCTATCAAAGCCCGGCTTGCACGGCCACTTGGTTCATCAATAAATGCTGAATTTTGAGATGACTATAAGAGTATGCTACCCGCACAGCAGAGCCTGGCAAGCTACCCGTGTCGTATTTGATATGCCAGATACCATTAACAATTATAGACCTCATTCCCATGACCTGATGGAATGGTTTGAGGCTCTTTATGTTCCTGAAGCAAGCAGGTGCCGTTGGGCTCTACTTGCATGAGACAGGTCATATGGAGATGTTACTGGTGCCCGCTCGAACAAATCAACGATGAACGGGAAGACAGTGATACAGTGATACAGGGCCACAGCTGGGCAGTGTTCAGGGGCTACTCTGTGCACTCCTGGAGGTGCTGGGGATCACACCTGGGTCTCCAGCACCCTAAACCATCTGCCCTCAGGCTCGTTTTGTCGTCCTCAATGTGACTGGTGTGCCCCCAGTGAGTGTCGCCACACATATAAAACCGTGTGTCACTTCTGACTCAGGATGTCTATATCAGAGGTCACACTTTGAGGTCATACTTTATATTCTAGGTTTATTTTTTTTTGGCTGTGGGGCCACACCCAGCAGTGCTCATATGTTATGTTCTCACTGGAGACAAGGCTATGGCACATTTCAAAGGTCGCTAAACTGGACCATGATCCAAGGACGCAGTGGCCCCCTTCGCCCCAACAGTCTGGCCCTCGGCCTCTCCTCCTGCACATGGAGCAGGCCTCAGAGCAGTGAATTCCCTGCGGACGGGGAACCTGAAATCACTCACCTGAGAGGCTCAGGAAAACAGCCACCACCGACAGGAGAAAAGCGAGTGTGAGCTTCCTTGAAAACATGGCGTGTGTTGGGCGAGATGCAGTACAGTGGGTAGGACACTTGCCTCGACGACTGTCTGCGGTTCAATCCCGGCATCCCACAGTGTCCCCTGGGCACCACCAGGGAGTGATCCCTGAGCCCAGAGCCAGGAGTATGCCCTGAGCACAGAGCCAGGTGTGGCCAAAAACTGAACGAGTAAAATACTTGCAATAACTACAGGAGTGTGGTCCTAGCTCTGGGCAGAAGGTCCCCTCAAAGCCCCCACTCCCAAACCACAACATCAGAAGCCCCCAAAGGTGTCGCCCAGATTTGCTGGAAAGGTAAAAGGGACGAAAGAACCTGGCCCAGGGTTCAGGGAATGTCACAGGCTCTCCCTCCTCTGTTCTCTCCAACCCACCCATCTATCTGCAGAAGAAACCAAGCTGGACTCGGGGCTGGAGGAGCGTGTGGGAGGGAAAGGATGGGAACTCCTGGCTGGAGAGGAACCCTCTGGTCCTCCTCACTCCCCCAAACCTGCCGCCATCTTCCTATCCAGGCAGGCAGGCGTGGCTGAGGGGTGCAGAGAAAACTTTAGCCATCTCTGGTCTAACTGAACACACCCCATGGCCTGTGCACACCGGCAAGCTTGGGGTCTCTGAAGGATTAGCAGCTCTACCTGTGCCGGGGGTCCCCACCACACACCCGCACCCCAGGCGGGAAGTGGCACCGCCTGCTGGAAACGCAAGAGGCTGGGATGAGAATTATATCCTGTCTACAAGGGAAGGCTGGATCAAGACAGGTACTGTGTTGGCCATTTGCGGGGCTTAGCTTCGCTCAGGCACCAAACAACGCCTTGGGAAGCCGTGTCCTATAGATCGGGGCCCATTTTACAAGTCAAGAAGCTGAGTCGCCAACAAGGCCACAGTGAGGAAGAAGCAGAGTGAGGGCCTGCCTTCCTCCCCCACCCCTACCCAGTTCCAAGTCTCCCTGGCTAGCCCCTCCTTTCTAGCCGCCCTCCTTCAGGGAAGCCTTCCTGGGTTTACCCCCTGTTGCACCGAGACTCAACTTCACCCTTTGTGGCTTCTCCCCTCAACCTCCCTAAATCCCAACATAGGCAGGCTGTAAGTGGGCAGCGAGTTCAAATCTGACTCTGCCGTGGGTGGCTAAGTCCTGAGCCTGTGGAAGGAGGGTGGCAAGTCCCAGCCCCTCACGTAGGAAAGGTGAAGGCTACAGAGTGGAGTTTCTGGGTGTGCAGAAGGCTGCCGAGTTGGACGGCATCCTGATACCGGGACATCTGGCAGGGGGTGTTGGGGGTTCCCCGTCTCCAGATGGGCAGTTACATCTAGAGGAAGTGGGGTCTTACGATCTGAATGACTCCAGCACTGGCCAGCGGCTATGACTGAGTCAAGCCCTTGGGCAATGCCAGCAGCCGCCCCAAACACACAGTGGACCTCATCCCTCTCACTGAGGCACTTGTCCAGTGCTCCCGCACCCTGCCCTAGAATAAAGCTCCACCCCAGAGGAAGGCTGGCCCCACCTGACCACCTCCTGCTCCCTCCCTACGGGGGCCTTTCTGCTCTCTTTCCCACTCCCCACCACACCCCATCCTTCCCGCTCACACGTAACGCCATCGGTGAAGGCCTGTCCCCCTCCCCAGTCCTTCTTGCCAGTTGCCCTTGTTTTCCCCTTCTAGAGTTGCCTATTTTCAGGAAGATCTCAACCTTCAGGCAGCCCCCACCCCAGCTCTCTGCCAAAACATCCTCAAATATCTGTTGAATGTTTGAAGGTTTACACGGTTCGAATATTCCCCCAGGGGTTGGAGCAATAGTATAGCAGGTAGAGTGTTTGCACTGCGTGAGGACTACCCGGACTTGATCTCCAGCATCCTATCTGGTCCCCTGAGCACTGACCAGGGGAATTCCTAGTGCAGAGTCGGTAGCGAGCCCTAAGGGGCTGGAGCACTAGTATAGCAGAGAGGCGTTTGCCTTGCACATGGCCGATCTGGTTCGATCAACGGAATCCCATATAGTCCCCTGAGCATCGCCAGGAGTAATTCCGCATGCACAGCCAGGAGTAACTCCTGAGCATCTCCAGGTGTGACCCCCTCCCAAAAAGGGGCTCTAAGCAGAGCTGGGTGTGGCCCCAAAACAAATACTCCCTCTGGGGAATCTCCACACCTCCCTCTCAAAAAATGCGTTCTAATGATGGTAGAAAGAGGGAACTACTCAGAACAAGAGGGAAGGTTGCGCCATACTACTGCTAACGTCCTTCCAGGATAAAATCCCAGAGTCTCTAAGGGAGGCAGAATCCCTCCAATTTCAGAAGCTCGGGTGCGGGCTGTACCCCCAAGGTCAAGTATCAGCATAGCAGCCTCACTGGACCAGGGGTGAGCTCCTTAGCGAGAACACAGAGCCAGGAGGCTTGCATCAGCTAGAATGCAATCCCGGCAGGTGGTTGGAGGTGCAGGCCACACTGTCTCCAGAGTATCGGCCACATAGTAGTTGCTCAATAAACACATATCACACAAATGTGTGTGTACTCGCCTGGGTAGATGGGTTGACAGGCTGAGACACTGAACCTACGTCCTGTTTTCCTCAGGGGGCTGCTCCCGGGTCCAGCATGCAAATCCGCCCTCCAACAACCACAACACCAGACCCATTCCTGGGCTAGCACCTGCACTGTTGCAGGGATGGGCAGCAAGCATTCGGGTGAGCGCGTGCTTGTCCAGGGGCCTCTGCGGATTAGCAGAGGGAAGGCTGGACCCAGGGAGAAGCCTTGTCCAAACGTCCGTCCTCGTTACTGATTAGCCAATCCTCAAAGCTTCTCTCTGCAAGGGGCCTTGAGGGGCAATTAACCCATTTAGAAGGAAAAACCAAGCTAAAGCTCCCTGTAATCCTGCAGTTAGATAAGTCAGCAAGTTGGGCTTCTAGAGGCTTCTTTCAGACACCGCAGGCGACCCGGCGGAGGGCATGGACTTGGAAGACTTGGAAGGGGAGCCAGCGGCCAGCCCCTACCTAGACCTAGTTCAGACCTAGAAGACCTCCGAGTTCCGCGGCCACCCCGGACAGGGTAACCCTCTCCCCGCAATCCCATTCTGCCGCAGGGCTGCAAGACAGGGTCCACGTTTGGGCCGGGACACAAAGAAGAGGTGGCCGGCTCGCTCCTGCGCTGTGCAACAGGTACTGCCCTTTCCCTGCCGAGGGTAATGGCTGCTGCAGGGTGGACCGAGCTGGGCCGTGGCGGCGCACGGAGGTCACACGCCCCGCGGCAGAGCTTCAAGGCGCCGCGCCCCGCGAGTGCGTGCCAGGAGGGTGTGGAAAGGTCAGGCTCGGGCTGCGGGATCCCGCGGCCGCTTCCCTTCCGGAGGGCCTCGCCTGCAGGCCCCGAGGGGCTGCCAGCCTGCGGGGGCCACAGCAAGGCCTGGGGAGCGGGATGAGGTGGGGGAGCGTAAAGCCCCTCGCGGCGCCCCTTGCCTGGTGCAGAGCGGAAGGAAACCCAGGCCGGCGGCGAGGGAGCGTCATAGCCCTGGCGCCCAGGGGTCCTCCAAACACCCCCAGCTGCCCTCGGCGCCCCCTGCCCGCGGGAGCCCTCCATCCCCTCGGAACCTTGGTGCCCAGAGTCCATCTCTGGGGCCTGCACCCCCGCACCCATGTCCACGATGGGGGCAGCCGGATTTCCAGCCATCCGCCCAGCTCCCGGTCACCAGATTCCCTCTCGGGAACCCGCTACCAGGGGCCGGCGGGAGGGCGGGAGGGGGAAGGATAAGGGAGCGTGCAGCACCCTAAAAGCGGCCACCGTCACCCGCAGGCGCCCCACTCCCTCCTGGGATCTGCTCTCCAAACTGCAGCCTGGAGGCGCGGGATCCCCGGTGCGGGATCTCCCCGCGGGATCCACTCGGGAGCCCTGCTGCGCCCGCTCCCGCGGCAGGACCACCCGCCAACGCCCCCAGCCAGGCGGACCCAGCGCCCGGCTCCACCCGTAGGTCCCCGCCTCTTCCCGGGACAACTTTGCCAACTTTTCTCTCGGGGCCTCAGCCGGGCAGAAACTTGGGGACATCCGCCCGCTGCAGCCTCCCCCGCGAGCCCCCGGCCCTGGAGGGGCGCGAGAGAGGATCGTGGGGGCAGACTGGCGGCCCCCCCACCCGCACGGCCTCCGCGCAACCTACCCTGAAGCCGCCGCCGTCGCCGCCGCCGCCGGCCCGCGCCGCGCCGCCACCTGCCCGCCGGCCCCGGCACCTGCCCGAGCGGCCCGCGGCGGGGCGCAGCCTACCCTGCTGGGGGCGGGGCCTCGGGCGGGGACGCGCCCCCGTCACCATGGAAACGGCTGCCGGCCGCGCCTGCGCGGAGGAGCCCCGGGGCGGGCGCCGCCTGCAGGACCCGCGCCGGCTGGTGCCTGGCGTCCTGGTTCGGGGACTGTCGGGCGGGGCAGAGGTCGCCGGTTCGCTCTGGGCGCTCCTCCCGGAAGCGCCTCGAGGGCCCTAAGCCCTGCATGCGGGGTGTGTGGCCCCGGTGACGCGTTCCCGGGGCCACCCCAGGCTCCATTCAAAAGCCCCCCTGCCGCCCTGCTCCCCACCACCTTAGGACACCGACCCTCTTGCCAGTCTGTGCCACTGAGTGCTTAGAGCACTCCAGGAATTTGGGGGCGCCTGGTACAGCAGGGTCGCTGGAGTCGCCTGCGATCTTGCACCGGGGACACCCTGGGGTGTGTGCGAGGAGCTGGCTCCCCCTCGCGGGGTGCAGGGGAGAATATGCGGCCCGACTGCAGGAGGAGCCTGACACCGTCGCGGTGGGCTCCTGAGCGCCCGAGAAAGGCTCTGCACCACTGGAGAGTCGTAGGAAGTGGGCACTGGGCAAAATTAGTGGCTGGGCGCACTGCCCACGTTGCGCCTTGTGATCCAGCAGGCACTCACCCCTCTGGGCCCACGTGCCCCGACCAGTGTGCAGTCTCGGGCACACAGCACAGGGTGCGACCCCGACATCACGACAGAGAAGAGGATGGGGAGCGGCAGGATGGGCTGAAAGGCGTGCAGCTGCCGGCTAGCCCCCGCCGCCGCTCCTCCCTGGCCTTGCGGGGACTCCCGCCGCCCCTGGGTAAATCCTGATTTGCTTGCATGGACAGAAGGTTCTGATCAATGCTGTGGGTCTCTGTCTCCAGCCAGTTTAGACCTCCAGCACGGCCCTTCCCCTCTAGTCTAGAGCTAAACAAAAGCCCTCCTGGGAAACCCCCAGCCTCCAGAGAAACCCCAAAACCTGTGTGTTCTAGCCCTGACCAGCACCCCTACAACTTTTTAACCCCTGGGGTCCCACAGCTCGGATTCAATGTCCGAGGTTCTGCCCTCTCCCCCAAAGCACAACTACAATTCCCAGGGGCCTCGTGGCCATAGGCGGGACTTCCTTGCTAGCCTCCAGCATTCCGGAGTCCTTCCTCCTGGGCAGCCGGTGCACACCTAGGGATAATTCGCTGAGCTCTGAGGTGTCAGGTTGCACATTGCTTCCGGAGCCAACCTGTGCCTCTGCCAGGCCTGGCTTTTCTCTAGAGAACAGGGCAGAGTGGCGGCCAGGGGCGTTCCAGAACCCCTTCTGTGCCATCTTCTGCCGCCTCCTCCAGAAAGTCTGTCTGGATTCAGCTGTGAGGCCCTGGTCACCGTCCCAGAGGACTGTCTCATGACGGTGGGGCTGTCCTGAATTCCCACAGTCCAACATTAGTTTTTCAGGAGTAGAAACATAGGCCGTGTGATGAGCTGCATTTTTTGGTTTGTTTTTGTTTGGGGGCCACACGGATGATGTTCAGGGGTTGCTTTTAGCTCGGTACTCGGGAATTACTCCTGGAGGTGCTCAGGGAACCATATGGATGCCAGGGGTCAAACCCAGGTGGGCTGCGTGCAAGGTCAATGCCCGTCTGTGGTACTATCACTCCTGAGTCTTACTTATTCATGCATTCATTCATTCATTCATTTATTCAGTTATTTGTTTTGGGGTTATGGGCCACACCTGGCAATGGTCAGGGCCTACTCCTGACTCTGCACTCGGTCATTATTTCTGACAAGCTTGAGGGGGACCATATCGGACACCGGGGATCAAACCCGGTTGGCCACATGTAAGGCAGGTGTCCTACCTTCTCTACTACAGCTCTGGCTCCTGAATTTTAAACCTCACTCATTTGAAGTCATATAAATTGAAACAGTCACACAGAGCTCTGGGTGCCTTCCTGGGCAGCCCAGCTCTGGTGCCCACACATTGGCTGGCAAACACCCCATCCTTGCATATTCATCGGTGCATATCCGTTCCTTCTGTCCTCCTGTAATGTGACATGGCTGGAAGCTCCTGGCGCCTCTGGACAAGTCCAGCACTCACTGCAAGGACGCTGAGGGAACTTCCTCTGTGGCCACCCTTCCTGCCCGGCCCTCTCGAGTCCAAGGAGTGAGCCCAACTGCGCCTCCCCTCTGGGCTGCTACCTGGACCTCAGGCAGTGACGCAGGAATCAGTTGCTCCTACAGAGCCGTGCCTGAGTCTGGAAGCGGAGGTGCCAGTGGCCCCTGACCCCTGCCAAGGGTCCGGCCAGGTCACTCTGGACAGCAGCTGGGTGTGGAGGACCTGGGCCATGGTTCAGGCCATGTCAGTGCAGATGGAGCTGGCCCGTGGCTGCAGAGGCAGAGTGGTCGGGAGGCGTTGGGTGGGGCTGGACACAGGCTGGGGCCACTGCCGGGCCAATGCCTCCTCATTCAGCCTGGGCGAGCTCACCATCTGAATGACCTCCAGAGCCCTTCCAAGATAGGGATTGGGGTGGGGGTTGGTGGTGGATACTGGAGGGGGAAAAGTGAGCCAGTGCACTATAAACTACTGCAAAGAAAAGCAAACCGCCCGGGAGTCATCTAACGTGTCACCCTCATTTTATAGGTGGAGAAACTGAGGCTCAGAGAGAGAGAGGCAGAGATGTCCTGGCCAGGGCCGCACTGAGTGACCGTTTCCCACGCGAACAGCAGAGCTGGGACAGAAGCTCCGCTGCAGGCCTCCTGGACGTCCCATGGAGTGCGTTTGTCTCAGGGTTCTGTCTGCACCCTGCCCCACCCCCCACCCGCAAGAGCACCCCAACCTGTCTCCCTAGAAACAGCCCTGCTCCCGCGTCTGCTCCAGGGGATGAGCCCCATGACACTCCGAGTCTGTCCCAATCCTAGGACTGGCCCATCAGGACCCCTTTATCCTGGTCACGGTCAGGATAGTGACCATCCGGATCAATGAGTCACTTCCAACCCCATTGGTTCCTGGAAGTGTGGCCCACGTTTGTGCACTAAGAGTCCATCACATCACCTGGAGCAATTATAGGCAAAGAGAAATTTCTATCTCTTGGGTCGCTAAGTCTCAATGAGCTATGCCAGAAGCCAACACAGTGGGAGAATGTGCCCTAGTGTGAAACCAGCCCAGGGAGAGCTGAGCGAGTCGGCTCCCTAGGGGAGGCTTCCTCGCCTCCATCCAGCTGTGCCTGAAACTGCCCCATAGAATTTTAAGGGCTGTGAGCCAGTACAGTTCTCACTTGCACTCGCCAATGAGTTTTAGTTGTTTGAGTTGTTCTTCTACTCCTTAGAGCAAATGGGAGAACAGGCACTGAATCGGGGCCACGTCTTGTGTTGGGTACGGACGACAAAGCTGCTTGCTTTCTTTTGGCTTTATTGGGTCATACCTGGCAATGCTCAGGGGTTATTCCTAGCTCTGCACTCAGGAATTACTCCTGGTGGTGCCTCGGGGCGGATGGGGATGCTGGGGATGGAACCCATGTTGGCCATGTACAAGACAAACGCCCTCCCCACTCTGATCCCTTGGATGAAGCTTTTTAAGGCCTCGTACCCAGTTTCTAGAAGGTCAAGCCTGCAGGGAAGATTATTGAGTTCCCTAGGAATATAGGACTTTCAAGTGGCCAATCAGGTTCAATCCCCAGCATCCCATATGGTCCCGAGCACCACCAGGAGTAATTCCTGAGTGCAGAGCAAAAGAACCCCTGAACATTGCCAGGTGTGACCCAAAAAAAAAAAAAAAAAGGAATATAGGAATCGACTCCTTGGATTAGAATTATTTTTTTTTGGGGGGGTCACACCCGGCGATGCTCAGGGGTTACTCCTGTCTCTGCACTCAGGAATTACTCCAGGTGGTGCTCGGAGACCATATGGGATGCCGGGGATCAAACCTGGGCCGGCATGGGCCAGCCACATGCAAGGCAAACGCCCTACCCTCTGGGATATCGCTCTGGCCCCAGGATTAGAATTACCAAGGCAGGAAGGAGGAAATCGGAGTGGCAAGAATGCCCGGCTGGTGTTTAATTGCAGACCAGTTAATCCCTATTTTTCTTCCAAGGAAACCCCATATCCTCGCCCCATCCTGCACTGGGGCTGTCCAACTGGGGCGCACACGTGCATACACACATACACACGCGCACATAGACACACGCTCTCACACACACACACACACACACACACACACACACACACATGCTTATCACACACCTGAGCTGCGCTTGCAAACCTGAACGTGTCCTTCACAGGCGGGAGACTGCCCAGGAGGTCACAGACTAATAGCAAAGTCAGCTGAGCGCGCCCTGGAGGGCTTACGCTGAAGCCAGGTGAGTGCGGACAGAAGCTTGAACTGAGGCAGGAGCAGGGGAACAGGACATTATCTCCCAATCCAGAAAGGGCCTCCGGGTGCATAAGCTCCTGCATCACCTACAGTGGTCTGTGTGTGACTACGGACAGAAGGAGCACAGCCTTAGCTTGACACTTGCTTTTCAGAGGAAGCCGCGTGTCCCTAGAGCTACAGCCACTCTGGGGGCGGGAGGCGGGGGCCGGCCTCTGGGGGAGGTGCCTGTGTGCCCGGGCTGCTGGGACGAGCCTCTCTCGCGCTCCCCCATGGTGGGAGGCACGAGGGCCCGCTCTTGGGGTCTTCTCAGGGCCCTAATCCCATTCCTGGGGGCTCCTCCCTCCTGGTCTCCCGTGAGCCCTGACTCCAGAACCACCCTCTGAGGGTGCAGTGTGGAATTACTTTTCTTGCCGTATGGAGGGAGACCTCGCTAACCATCCGCTGCAATGGGGAAATTGAGGCTCAGCCATTCGTTTGTCCCAGCTCACACCAGTAGCCTGAAGCCCAGCCTGGAACCAACAAAGGAGAAACACAGCTCAGCAGGTGTGTGTGTGGGGTGGGAGACCGAACAGGGAAGGGGCTGGGGGTATTGATCCACAGCCTTCCCTCCTCCCCACAACCTCTGGTCAGGTCTCACATAGCCCCCTGGCCCCTGGCCTGCTCCGGTGCCTCTCCTCTGTGTGCCCCCTCTCCTGCTCCAGAGAGGCACAGGCACACCTTAGACTTCCCTGGTGCTACACATGCTTGGACACCTGCTGTCTCCCAGCCAATCAGCTGCCTGCAAGCTGCCTTATCTCAGATGGCCCCACCCTTCCTGGGGCCCCAAGTCCTGGAGGCATCCTGGCCTCTTCTGGTTCCCTGGCCCTCCAGAGCCCAGGAAGGCATAACCTTTGCCCTTGGGCAGGGGATGAGAGTCCATCCCCGCTGCCCACACATCCACTCAATTGTGGTGTCTCACCTGAGGTTCTCCAGGTGCGTCCTCTGTTCCCTCCCCTCCTGCTAGCTGTCTTTATGGGGGAGGGGCTCCCCCAGTTGTGCTGGGGGCTCAGGGTCACCCCTGGGGACATGGGCCTGACGGTTCAATACTTGGGGTCCCTAATGTGAAGCGGTTCTGGGGACACTAGGGCCATCCCAGTCGGGCTCATGGTGTTGGGGTTGGGACAAAGGTGTTTTTGTGTTTTGTTTTATTTTGGGTCACTCCTGGCTCTGCACTCAGGAATTACTCCTGGCGTGCTCAGTGGACCATATGGGATGTCGGGGATCGAACCTGGGCTGGCCGGGTGCAAGGCAAACACACCCTATCCGCTGTACTATGGCTCCAGCCCCAGGGACGCAGGGTCTTATGCATTTCCTCCGAGTCATATTCTCTGGCACCTGAGTGAGCCTGTGCCTGAATGCGACATGAAAGATGGAGCAGCTGCCTTCCGAGCAAGACCCTGGGCTCCATCCCTGCACCCTGTGCCCCCACCTCCAGGGGACAAAAATAAACAAAATGCTACAGGTCCAGGGGCGGAGTGATAGCCCAGCGGGTAGGCGTTTGCCTTGCCGCGCCCAGCCCAGCCTGTTCGGGTTCGATCCCTGGCATCCCATATGGTCCCCGAGCACTGCCAGGAGTAATTCCTGAGTGCAGAGCCAGGAGAAACCCCTGAGCATCGCCGGGTGTGACCCAAAAAGCAAAAAAAATATAAAATAAAATAAAAGCTACAGGTCCTATCACAGGACCTTCTACAGAAAAAATCAAAGCCAGAGACGCCCCGCCCCCGTCCAGTCCCCTCCAGCTCTTTGCTCCCCAAACAGGCCACACACATGCTGGGCCCAGGACCATGACCCTGGCTCCTCCCTCTCCCCTGGACTGTCCCATCCTGCTTCCCTCAGCTCTCTCAGGCCTGCCCCTCCCCACGTCCCCTTCTGAGACCTCCCAGGAACAGCCATTTTCCGTCCGTGGCCTCCTCTCGTTCCGGAGTCATTTTTCTCCACGGTGCTTCTCCACAGTGGGGGTTTTTCTAGGTAGCCCCGCATGCATGGTCAGCTTTCTGAGCACGGGACAACCCCTCGTCCACTTCCTAGACGTCCGCCCCAGCTCCCAGCTCTTTCCCCAATCCCGTAAATGCTGGTTCTCTCCTGAGTGCACAAGGCGTACAATGGAATGAAAATGAAGTGAAAGTGGAATCAGCGAAGGAGTGAGGAACCCGTTCAGTTGACAGGCGGGACCGGAAGTCAAAGGGGGGGAGAGACAGGGCTGTCGGGCCACGCTGCTGCAGGGGTGCCCCTGGCTCAGGGGCCCTGCAGCCGGGAGACTCGACCAAGCATGAACCCCGGCCCTGCTGGGTTCTTGTTTTTTTTCTTTTGGTCACACCCAGCAAAGCTCAGGGGTTACTCCTGGCTCTGCACTCAGGAATTAATTACTCTGGCGGTGCTCGGGGACCATATGGGATGATGGGGACTGAACTCTGGTTGGCTGTATGCAAGGCAAATGCCCCACCCGATGGACTACGGCACCGCCCCCTGGGTTCTTGATTTCTATCACTATTTTTTTGTTTATTTATTTTTTGCTTTTGGGTCACACCCGGCAATGCTCAGGGGTTTCTCCTGGCTCTGCACTCGGGAATTACTTCTGGCGGTGCTCGGGACCATATGGGATGCCGGGATCGAACCCGGGCCGGCATGGGCAGGCCGCGTGCAAGGCAAACGCCCTACCCACTAGGCTATCGCTCCGCCCCAAACTATGTTTTTGTTTAGTTTTTGTTTTGTTTTGTTTTCTTTAGAGCCATCAATGTTCAGGGGAAACTCCAGGCTCTGCACTCAGGAATTACTCCTGGCTGTGTTCAGGGACCACATGGGATGCTGGGGATCGAACCCGGTCGGTCTCCTGCCAGTCAAACACCCTCCCGCTGTGCTATCGCTGCAGCCCTCTGGTCCTGATTTATTCCTTTCTAACTCCCTCCTACTCTTTGGCCATTGTTGGGGTGATGGGTGGGCACACACACCTGTTGCACACACCATATTTCGGGGGCTTAGGGTGCGCCCTGAGCTTGCGTGAGGCACCACCAACAGTTCCAGGCGGGGCTGCTGGGGAGATGCTGCTTTGTACCTCTCAGACTTCCTTTCCGGGGTCCCAGCACGCTGGAGCCTGGCGGATGTGGTTTCGGGTTCTAAAGCCTCATTGAGGTTTCTGGGCACCCGAGCTGGCTCTGTGATTGTTTTCCCCAGGTGGCATTGAGCACCTTATCTGGAGAACAAAACTCCTTTCAAGGTCAGAAGCACCCAGAGAGCCCCCCAGGGCCGCCAGAGAAAGGCAAGACCCAGGCTGGTCGGCTCTGGGATCCCCCCACCTTCCTGCCGCACTGGCCCCCACCCCCGCTTTCTGGAGAGCTGCCAGCACCTGTGGGTGTAGGCCAGTAGTGACCCCCCCACTGTCCCTCCCTGCCGGACAGCAGGTCCTGCTGGCTTCTAGCCTGGAGGTTCTCAGGTCCTGGGAACTGAAAGTCCAGGCAGCCTTCCCTGGCCCTCCCTCCCCAGGGCCCAGCTCTGCCCCGCCCCCTCTTGCCCTCTCTCCCTGGAAACTGCAAACCCAGCCACACTCCATTTCCCTAAGGTCACGGTGCTGGAAAGGGGGAAATGGGATTTTTTTTTTCTTTTTTCGGCCATACACAGCAGTGCTTGAAGGTGACTTCTGGCCCTGCACTTAGGGATTACTCTTTATAGTTCTCAGGGGACCCTGTGAGATGCCAGGAATTGAACCTGGGTCAGTCATGAGCAAGGCAAACACCCTACTCGCTGTACCATGGCTCTAACCTCGAAACAGGCATTCTCGGGACCACATTGCCTAGTGTAGTGGTGAAGTCCAGGTGCTCTGCCCCACCCCTTTGGGGTGTGGCTCCTGCTTTCCAGATGGACAAAGAGAGACCCAGAGCCTCTGCCAGACTCACACAACAGAAAGTGGGAGAGGGGCTAGGTGCTCTCCCAGCCCAGAATTTCTGCCACCTTCAAAGAACTGGCGGCTTAAATGCCCAACGTGAATTCCACAGCTGGACGGCAATAGCCAGAAATCCACCCTGTGCTGCACTTGGTCGCCAGCTCAGCTCAGGTGCCCTGGGGTCGCCCTGGACAGAATAAGTCCTTCTTATTAGCCTTTGGTGACCATGATCACATTGACTTTCAGCAAAACCCCTTCCTGCCTCAGCCGCAGCCCCTGTTACCACTGAGCTAAGACTGTAATAAGTTTTTTTGGGGGAAGCTGGGGTATGGGGCTATACCCGGCAGTGCTCAGGGTTTACTCCTGGCTCTACACTCAGGGATCACTCGTGACCGGGATCAGAGGACCATATGGAGTGTGGAAAATTGAACCCATTGGCCGTGTACAAGGCAACGGCCTACCCCAGCCTTGAGCGCGGGGTCTCTGTGTCCAGAACTTGTCACTAAAGTCTGCCCTGTCACTACTGCCTCCCATTCGCCTGGGGGGCAGAAAGGAGGCTGTTGACCTGGGGTCTGCACCCAGACCCCCACCTGGGGCTTGGGGGGCAGGGTCACCTAGCAGCCTCATTTCTCTCCTTGACCTTGCAGTCTCCATTGCCGACGGCGCCTGTTGACCCTGATGGTGGGCAGCGTGTGGGCAGCCCCTGGGGCTCTCCTTGACCTGCATCTCAGGCCTCAGCCTGCCGTCTCCCGGCCTGGTTCCAGACCCCCACTTTCTCCTTTGGCGTCCTCACCTACTGCTCCTGGTCTCCGAGTGCTGACTGGAACCAGACGTGTGGGACCTTCTGGTCCCTGGAGGAGATGCCTGACTTTTCCTGGAAGGTGAGGTCTGGGCGCTGGGTCTCCCTCCAGCCCACCAGGGCAGAAAAGCAGGCCCCAATCCTAGCACTCTGGGTGTTCCTGGGCCGGAGCCCCCCATGCCCTTCCCTAGCCCCCAATTCTGTTGAATTGAGAGCCAAAGTTCCTAGGCACAAAAGCCCTTCAGAATCGCTTATGGCAATTTGCAAAAAATGTCTCTCTCTCCCGTCTTCCCCAGTTTCTGGCTGCAAGTTTGCCCAGTGTGATGGAGCTGTCTGCATCTTAACCAACCAGGGCTGATTCGGCCAGCAGCGGCCCGCCCACCTGGCCTCTTGGTACAAACTAGATGCTGTGCTCCTTGAAAGTGCTGCACTGCCCCCTGCTGAGAGAGGCTGTAATCAATGCGCTGGTTCCCTGGGGGATTCACAAATGCGTCTCTTACAGTTGTGCAGTGCAGAACCTGGCGCAGCTGACCTGGTCTCCCCCTTAAGTATCACTGTCACTGTCTTCCCGTTCATCATCGATTTGCTCGAGCGGGCCCCAGTAACATCTCCATATGTCCTGTCTCATGCTAGTAGAGCCCAAGGGATCTGCTTGCTCCAGGAACATAAAGAGCCTCAATCCATTCCGGAATGAGGTGTATAATTGTTACTGGTATTTGGCATATATATCAAATACAACACGGGTAGCTTTCCAGGCTCTGCCGTGCAGGTAGCATACTCTTGTAGGCATCTCTAAGTCCAGCATTTATTGATAAACCGCGTGGCCGCTGATAGGCTGGTCTGCTGGGTGAAGGTCTGACGAGAGAGAAGTCCAGATGTGGAAAATGGAGGCCCTCATGGAGTGGGGGGTCGTCTGGCTTGTTGCGAGGCTCCTGCTGGGATGGTGGGCTAGGGCTAGAACCCACCATCCCTCCCGGGCGCCTCGTGAGCGGCTGGGCACAGGGAGAGCAAGTAGCAGCTCTGCCCCATGTCTGCGAGTCTCTGGACAGGCATACCTGAGCCGGATTTAAGAAAGACTGCTGCAGGGTGGAACTCGATGAGCCGGACGCTGATAGGCTGGTCTGCTGGGTGGAGGTCGTTCTGAGCGGCGCCGGGCCCGGGGAGGAGGGAGCCACACAAGAGCAGCAGCGAAAGGGCCAGAGAGCTGGGCAGCGACGAGCCCGACATTCTCCCTGCAGAGGACCGAACCGCAGAATGGGCCGGGGGCCGGAGCCGGGGCCGGAGGGAGGAGGAGGGAGGGAGGGGGCGGGCGACTGCGCGAAGGAGTGAGCGAGGAGGCAGCCGCGGCTCGGCTCCGTCCTTCCCCGTCCTCCTCCTACCGCCGCAGCGGTATCTACTACCTACTGCCCCTTAAGTATCCAGGTTGAAAACCCCAGCTTAGGTGCTGAAAGCTCCTGTCCCAATGCATAATGCCAAAATCTTTTCCAGTCTGCATATTTGAGGAAGCTACAGTCTTCTGTAACGGGGATCTACAAAAGAAGCCTCTTGGTGGTCTCCCATAAATCCCATATTCATTCAAGCCAGCACAGTGTGTCTGTAGCTTTAGGGGGTGTGTGTGTGTGTGTGTGTGTGTGTGTGTGTTGGTTCTTTACGGGGTGGGATAGGAATTTGGGCCAGACCCGGAAGCCTCAGGGGCTGTTTCTGGCTCTGTGCTCAGGAGTGCCCCGGCAGTGCTCAGGTGACTGTGTGTGGTACTAGAGATTCCAACTGGGGTCACAGCTGGCCACTCACATGCCAGGCTTATGTCTCACCTCCTGCACAATCTCTCTGCCCTGGAGATCTCAGTCTTAGTGTGTCTCTAGCACTTAGCTGTGTGCCTGAGGCTGGTACTCTGCTCCTGGGGCGGTAATAATAGCACAACCTCCCAGGGCTTCCCTCAACGCCCGCCCCCATCCCTGTTGACATCCCCTTCTCCTCTCTGCAGGTGGCCGCTGCGGAGTCTGCTGGGGGGGCTGGCTCCTGTTGGTCTTCAATGCACTTCTGCTCCTGTCCTGGGCCCTGGCCCCCAAAGGGCTGTGTCCAAGGAGGGGCAGTAGCCTGACGCCAGGGATACAGGCAGTCGCAGGTAAACGGAATGTCTCACAGCAAGCATTCCACACGTGTTTGTGGAATGAGTGAAAGAATAACCTGGGAGCAGGGTCTTCCTCCTGGGCAGAGTCTCGGTGATAAATTCCAGGATTATGGGCTCTTCCTGGTTCATGAGAAAGTCAGAAATGTAAGGGGGTAGGGAGGAAATGGCACCTGAACGGCACCTTCTCCTGGCCTCGCCTCACCCAAAGAACCTGCACCCTCCTTCCCCCGCCTTGCCTGCTTTGCTTCATCTTTTCTGGGATGACTCACACAGTTTTTAGATTTTTTTTTTTTTTTGCTTTTGGGGTCACACCCAGCAATGCTCAGGGATTACTCCTGGCTCTGCACTCAGGAATTACTCTTGGCGGTGCTCGTGGGACCGTATGGGATGCCGAGGAATCAAACCTGGGTTGGTCGTGTGCAAGGCAAACGCCCTACCCGCTGGACTGTTGCTCTGGCCCCATGACACACAGTTGAGCAGGTTGTGCACTGCACAAAAGTGCCCAGCTGAGTGCAGAAAGAGGCTGAAATCTAACCTACATGGCGTTTGCTAAGTGCAGGACAGCAGCTGCTCAGAGAGATGCTCCTCTCTAGTTCACACCTGGACACCGCATGGTTTAGCCCCTGGCTTGATGGCAACCTTTCCTCTCACCTGCGTCAGAGCAGCTACCCTGCCCCCGGGTTTCCCTGATGCCAGCCTCCCCCTGTGCCCCCAAGTCTGTCTGCCACACACTGGTCCAACAGGTCCTAAGAAATCTGAAATCAGAGCATACCACTCAGACTGACTTACTACCCTCCCACGGCTTCCTGTTACACTTAGGAAAACCTACAGACCCTGCCACGTCCTATGACGCTCTGCCCGTCCGGGCCCCGCTGTCTCCCACTCTGCCAGTTCCTTGTCCCCCCATACCCGTCTTGCTCTCTGCAGCCCCTTTCAGCAGCTTTGCACACTCTGCCCAGAATTCTCTCTCCTTATAGCCCCGCTCGCTCTCCCACTTCATAGACCTCCTCCAGATGTCGTGGCACCGCCTCAGCCATGGAGCCGGCTTCGTTAGAAGGGAGCGTGAGTCTCCGTCCCTCTCGCTTTGCTCGATATTCTCACTCCCCTGAAATAGCTTGTTTTCTGTCCCCCGCTCTGCACCAGTATCACCCCAGTGCAGGACACGTACCTCGAGTTCTCCTGCCTCCAGCACCATGTTTCACACGAGCAGATCACCGAATACCACTGGATCAATGTTTTAAGATCTGCTCTTTGTTTTGGCTTAGGGCCCACAGATGACAGTGCTCAGGGGTTAGTCCTGGTTCTGCTCTCAGGAATTACTCCTGGCTGACTCTAGGGAGACATAGGGAGTGCTAGGAATCAAACCCAGGTCAGCTGCGTGCAAGACAAGTGCTCTGCCCGCTGTCCTATTAATGCTCCAGATCCGTTAAGATATGGCTGTGCCTCGGGTTAGCATGGTGTATAGTGAGGGTGGAGGGCCAGGCAGTCCAAAGGATGTTTGGTATAATGGGGAGGAGCTCTGGGTGCAAAGGAAAACTCCGGAAGGTACTGAGCCAGCGTGTGAATGATATTAAGGAAGACTCGCTCGAGGGCTACCAAGAGAGCTGAGTCGAGTACCAGGTGCACTGTGCTGGGTGATGATGTTATCCGTGTAGACTTGTGCCTGCCCTCACAGAGCCAATGTTCTTATGGAGAGAGATGGAAGGAAGTGTGGGGGCTAGCAAAATGTAGAAGGGCATTTCCAGTAAGGGGGAACACCGGGGCAGGGAAACAGAGAGCCAGGCACAGGCAGGGACCTGCAAGTAAGTTCCTGTTAAAGCCAAGCAGCCAGGGAGGCTGAAGGTGATCTGACTGCCCTGCATTGAAAGCCTTGAAGTTGAGGTGGTGTCTATTTCTCTATAAGTGTCTACAGAGCACCTCTTAAGAGTTTTGAAGACTGAACTTATGAATGGATGTATGGGCTGGTAACTAAATGAGTTATGGACTGATGGATACATTTATGGATGATGATTAGATTGGGTAGATAAATAGGCGAGGTCAGGCCAGTAAATGAGAGAACACATATGCAGTGGATGGGGAATGGGGAGATGAGAGAGGAAGAGAATAAGTGGATTAGAATATGGTTGAGAGGCCAGAGAGATAGCACAGTGGGGAGGGTGTTTGCCTTGCACATGGCCCACCCAGATTTGATCCCCAGCATCCCATATGGTCTCCCGAGCACCGCCAGAAGTAATTCCTGAGTGCAGAGCCAGGAGTAACCCCTGAGCATTGCCAGGTGTGACCCCAAAAAGCAAAAAAAAAAAAAAAAGAATATGGTTGAATGGATGATTGAGTAGTTGGATGTAGAGATGGGCAGATGGATGGAAGGGTGGCTAAGTAATAAGTACATAAACAGATGAGTCAATAAATGGATGGATGGGGCTGGAGCGATAGCCCAGCGGGTAGGGCGTTTGCCTTGCACCGCGGCCGGCCTGTGCCAGCCTGGGTTCGATCCCCGGCATCCCATATGGTCCTACGAGCACCGCCAAGAGTAATTCCTGAGTGCAGAACCAGGAGTAACCCCTGAGCATCACCGGTGTGACCCAAAAAGCAAAAAAAATTAAAATTAAAACATAAACAGATGGACAGACGGACGGACGGATGGATGGATGGGTGGATGGACAGGTGGGTGGGTGGGTGGGTGGGTGGGTGGATGGGTGGATTGATGGAGGGATGAATGGGTGAGTGGATGGATGGATGGATGGATAAATGGATGGATGGATAAATGGATGGATTGTTGGATGGATGGATGGGATGGATGGGTGGGTGGGTGGATGAGTGGATGGTGGATGATTCACATGAATGGGTGAGTGGATGGATGGATGGATAGATGGATAAATGGATGGATTGTTGGATGGATGGGATGGATGGATGGATGGGTGGGTGGATGAGTGGATGGATGGATGGATGGGTGGGTGGGTTGGTGGGTGGGTGGTGAATGGTGGATGATTCACACTGACTGGCTGGTTTCCTTTCCTACTGATCTAGCCACTGCCACCGTTGTGGGCCTTCTGGTTTTCCCTATCAGCCTGGCATCCTCATTTTCCAAGGAAGCTTGCGGAGACTCCTCCATATACTGCAGTGGGCAGTGCCAGCTGGGCTGGGGCTATGTGACCGCCATCCTCAACGCAGTCCTGGCCAGCCTCCTCTCCATGATTTGGAGGCCCCCGAGACCACGGTCCAGAGGAGGACCATCCTCTTTTCTGGTGACACAGAGAAGATCTTCCTTGTGCCAGAAATGGGCAAATAACGGCCCCTGCCCCAGAAACCCATACTGGAGTTGTGTGATCGCCACATAGCCGGGTTCAGATGCCACCTCTGCTGCCACCTTGCTGTGTGACCTCAGACAAGCCCCTTCACCTCTTTAGGCCTCAGTGCATTCTTTTTTTTTTTAATTTGTTTTGTTTATTTTTTCAAATTTTATTACACCACTTTTAGACATACAGTTGCAAGATGCTCATGTAGAGTTATGGTTCTACAGTGTTCCAACACTCATCCCTCTACCCGAACCCATCTCCCATCACCAATGTCCCCCTCCCCTCCCCCTCCCACACCTCAGCTACTTGGCGGGTTCTGTATGTCTTCTCTGTCCTCTCTATCTCTCCCTCCCGCCTAACTTTCCTACAGATCGTAGAATGCAGTGCATTAAAGAACATAACTGTTTCCACTAGTTTGATAGACCACCAGCCGCGCGACTTAGGGGCCTCATGGTCAGCATCTGGACAGCGAAGGTGGCGGCTAGTGTGGTGGGCGAGTCTCATCCGGCTGCTTCCGGGACCCCCCAGAGGTGATGGGCCCACTCCCAAAACCCATCTGTCCTCCTGGGAGCCCCATTTTCAGCTGGGCCTGGGGCGAGCTGAGTTCCAGCTTCCCCAGCCACGTGTAAAGCTCTTCATGCTATGGCTGGTCGCCCCAGGGCAGCTCCTGGGCGGGGCCACCAGGCTCGGCCAAAAATGGAGGGAAGGGCTGGCCCCAGCTCCGTCTGACGAATTCCTGGTGATTCCCACTTCTGGGAACTGCCTACCTGGGCTCAAACACGTTTTGCTCGGTTAATCTGGTCTTGAGGTAGCATCCTTCCCAGATGGGCTGATTATGTTGCAGCATCTGGACAGCGAAGGTGGCGGCTAGTGTGGTGGGTGAGACCCATCCGGCTGCTTCCGGGAACCCCCAGAGGTGATGAGCCCACTCCCAAAACCCATCTGTCCTCCCGGGAGCCCCATGGTCAGCTGAGCCGAGTTCCAGCTTTCCCAGCCGTGGCCTCAGTGCATTCTTGATAAGTGTTTGCAGTGATGCCGCCTCGCTGGGCTAGAATAAGAGTCCATGTGGATTGTCCTGTGCCAATAAAGCTTTTAGTGCAACATCAGCACGCTGGAGTCCATGGACTTTTCCTGAATACTCACATCCCTGCTTCATGGGACTGGTGAGAATGGAATCTGTCCATGAAGGTTTGGTGTTGATTACGTGTCAGTGAGCTGAAGTGCCTAGATGTGCTCTGAGTCACAGTGGTCACTCCGACTTGGCATCTTCAAATGGGCAGATGCATGGTATTAGGAATTGTCAACGCAGTGGGGTATATATCTGTCCGGAAGCACAGAGCCTCTTTTGTGTGCGTGTTTCCCATTATTTTTATTTGTTTTGGGGTCACACCCAGCAGTGCTCGGGGTTATTATTTGGCTTTGCACTGAGGAATCACTCCTGATGGGCCTCATATACAAAGCTAACGCCCTATACACTCTGTCATTCCAGCCCTCTTTTTATTCTTTTTTATTTTTTTTGGTTGGCCTTTGGAGTTGCACCTGTCCATGCCCAGCAGTTTCTCCTGCTTCTGCACTCAAGAATTACTTTTTTTTTTTTTTTTTTTTTTTTTGGGTCACATCTGGCAATGCTCAGGGGTTACTCCTGGCTCTGCACTCAGGAATTACTCCTGGCGGTGCTCGGGGACCATGTGGGATGCCAGGGATCTAACCCAGGTCGGCTGCATGCAAGGCAAACACACTACCCGCTGGACTATCACTCCGGCCCTTAGGAATTACTCTTGACGGTGCTAAGGAGACCATATGGGAAGCCAAGGATCGAACTTGGGTTGGCCACGTTCAAGGCAAATGCCCCACCCGCTGTGCTATTGCTCCGGCTCTGGTCCATAGTTCTGTATTTCAACTGCAAAAGACTCAAGCCAAGAAAACAGCGTGGGGGCTGGAGTGATGGCTCAGCGGGTAGGGCGTTTGCCACGCTGCCGCCCATGCCGGCCCAGGTTCGATCCCGGCATCCCATATGGTCCCCTTGAGCACCGCCAGGAGTACTTCCTGAGTGCAGAGCCAGGAGAAACCCCAGAGCATTGCGGGTGTGACCCAAAAAGACAAAAAAAAAAAAAACAGCATGGCCCAGAGTGATTTCTGAACACAGAACCAGGAGTAAGCCCTGAGCACTGCAAGATGTGGCCCCAGAGCCAAACAAACACACACACACACACACACACACACACACACACACCATACTAGTAATAAGCACAGGATACAAAGAACAACCCTTAAAAGTCAAAAGGTTCTAAATCAGACATAAGAGGTACAAGCCCTAGTGCGTACAGTAACTCGCATTTATTAAGTTATTTCTGTATTTCTTTTCTTTTTTTTTCTTTTTGGGTCACACCCAGCAATGCTCAGGGGTTTCTCCTGGCTCTGCACTCAGGAATTACTCCTGGCGGTGCTCGGGGACCATATGGGATGCCGGGATCGAACCTGGGCTGGCATGGGCCGGCTGCATGCAAGGCAAGCGCTCTACCCACGGGGCTATTGCTCCAGCCCCTATTTCTGTATTTCAAATTGTGTTCTAAGCCCCCTCCTCTCTCTCTCTCTCTCTCTCTCTCTCTCTCTCTCTCTCTCTCTCTCTCTCTCTCTCTTTTAAATCGCTGTAAGAAAGGTTATCGTGTATCCTTTTACCTACTTCCAAACCCAGTTGTTATCCAGAGTAATCGTTTCCGCCTCTCATTGCCTTAGCGGTCCTTTCTCTATCCTAACTTCCCTCCCCTGCACTTGTGACAAGCTTCCAACTGTGAGCGAGTCAGCGTGGCCCTTGGTTCTACTCTCCTTGGGGAATAGTCTCATACTACGTTTGTATACCCCTTTTTTTAAACCAAAAAATGAATGGGTCTCTCAATGCCATTGTGCTTGGAAAGTCTCAATGCCAGCACTTTCATCTTTTTCTATGGCAGAGTACTCTCTGAGTATGAATACCGAGACTTATTAGCCAGCCCATTGCTAATGAGCATTTAGGTGGACTTGTGTATGTTGGCATGGTGATTTAGAATCCACCTAGGTCTGAGACCTCACAAACCTCATGTCACGCAGTGGGAATCTCAAGAGCACCCAATCAGGTTCCACAGAATTTCGAGAGCCTTCAGAGTGTTCAGGGGCAGAGCAACAGCACAGTAGGTAGGACGTTTGCCTTTGCACGCAGCCGACCCTGGTTCAATCCCTGCCATCCTATATGGTCCCCGAGCACCGCCAGGAGTAATTCCTGAGTGCCAGGAAACCCCTTAGCGTTGCCGGGTGTGACTCAAGAAGCAAAAAAAAAAAAAAAGTGTTCATCCATGGGATCAGAGATTCAGGTAATTCACGCGGCTCATTCATACACGTACATACCAGCAGTTAAACTTTCCTTCCTGGTCTCCTGGAAGCCTCCTGACTCGAGGTCTAAGCAATGGATTCTTCTGACAGATCTTCCTTCAAGATCCTGTAAACTAGGATCCGTGAGACCCAAGGGGTGAGTGATCCAGCCCCAACTCCTGGGAACATCCTACCTTATCCAGAAGACCAGGCTTTAGTCCTGTCTGTCTGTATCCCTCTGCAAGCCTGGGCTGGAAGAGTAAGGTCTGACTTTCCTGACCCGTCTCCTCTGGACGACGCTCCCCAAACTGGGAGAGGTTCCTCATCTTCTGCGTATTGGTGGGTCTCTTCCATCCCCATCTGTCTTTAAACCACTGGCACAAGGGACCAGCTCGGTTGGCTTCCCAGTTTCCCAGTTAGGAATTAAAATGCTACAGAAATCCCACCAAGAAAGCAGCCAACACTTAAGATTTAAGACAGAGAAGTCAATTTTATTTTTCGAGCGCAGACTTGATCTGCCTCTGTCCACAGAAACCAAGCCCTGAGCCTCATTTGCACGGGAACACGCAGTGATTCGTGCATTAGCTGAGAGGCACATCCTGCTGGACATGATTTCCAGTAGTTAGATATTTCCCCTAAAGTTATTTTCAGCCCTGATCCTGTTATTTGGGGGTGGGGGGCCGGTGGTCACACCTGGCAATGCTCAGGGGTTATTCCTGGCTCTGCACTCAGGAATTACTCCTGGCGGTGCTTGGGGGACCACACGGATGTGGGGATCGAACCCGAGTTGGCAGCGTGCAAGGCAAACGCCCTCCCCGCTGTGCTATTGCTCGGGCCCCTGATCCTGTTATTGGCAGTCATTCAGGCCCAATTTTTTTTTTCAATTTTTTTTTTTTTTTTTGCTTTTTTTGGGTCACACCCGGCGATGCTCAGAGGTTACTCCTGGCTCTGCACTCAGGAATTACTCCTGGCGGTGCTCAGGGGACCATATGGGATGCCGGGGATCGAACCCGGCCGGCATAGGCCGGCCGCGTGCAAGGCAAACGCCCTACCCGCTGGGCTATCGCCTCCGGCCCCCAGGCCCAATTTTTTTTTTTTTTTTTTTGCATTTAGACTTAACATTTATTATTTGCTTTTTTTTATTTATGCGATTTTTTAAAACATTTTATTATACCACCGTGAGATAAACAATTACAACGTTCACGTTTGGAGGTTTCGGTCACACAGTGTTCCAGCACCCCGCCCTCCACCAGTGCCCATCACCCACCACCCATGTCCCCAATTCCCTCCCCCTCCCATGTCCTGCCTAAATGGCAGGTTCTTTATCTCCTCTCTCTCTCCCTCTCTCTCTCTTCCTTCTCCTACACATTGTGGGTTACCAGGCCCAATTTTTGACGACTTTCCCCAGCCCGTTGGATTCCTGTCTGGTGTCAGGGCCCAGGAATTTACTTCCTACAACCTTATCAGGCCCATTTGGTGGTCAGACCCAGCAACGCTCAGGAATTACTCCTGACAGGGATGCCAGGGATGGAACCCGGGTTGGCCGTGTGCAAAGCAAATGCCCTCCCGCTGGACTATCTCTCCGGCCCAGGCCCATTTGGATCTTGGAAGTAATTTATTGTCCACTTGCTTAACCCTAGAATGACTTACTCCCTAGAGCTTTACTCCAAGCTCTTGTTTCATCCCTTCTAGCCAGGATATATTAATAATATCATCCCCAAATGTTTCATTCTTCCGGGTCCTGAAACACACATATCCAGTTTCCTACTTACCGAACTCCAAATATCTGACACCAAATATTCGACTTTGCTCTAACAGAGCCCACTGCAAGATGTCTCTGACACTGACCTCCTATAGATTAACATGAGTCCAAAAATCCAGGGAAAGGGCCCCCACAAGGCTAGCCTTATATAGGCACCAAATTCAATTCAGTAGATCCCAATATCTGCAATACAGGTTAGAGATTTGGGGTTTCCCACAACTTGTCATAGTCAACAGGTCTATGTTAGTAGGACCTCAACAGTTCACAAACATACATCTGTCATTTTATGACAGCCACTGCGTGAGGGCTGTTGAATCAACTCCCTCAGCACTCCTTTAGTGGCCTCCTCTTCCCCTGGCCACCCCGAGTCCTAGTAGTTCATTATCTTTCAGTACCTCTATATGTTCACCAACACTCATCTGCTCTGCAATGTTGCACTGAGCTCTGGTACCCAGAGTTTTTACCGGGGCTCCATCATGTTGGAGTGACCAATTAAAGCACTGGCTCTATGAGTCAAGCCAATTTCCCACCCTTTTCCTCTTTACAGATCAGATTGGCCCAAAGGTACAACCAACCATTTCGTCCAATGGTTTTACGCCTAGTCTGACATTATTCTGACATCACCGAGGATCACCATTTCAGGTACTGCTCTGGCTTTAAAAAGGAATCTTTTCATTCAGGAAATTCCCAGGAAATTTGAAGCCCTGTGCATGGAAGCAGGGACAGGGAGCAGACATTATATCTTCTCTTGACAGCGTTAGGCCTGTCATGGTCTGTCACAGTGATCATGAAGTAGGTGCAGAATGCCGTTGGCTAGAAGAAATACTTCATGACAGCAATATGCCTTAAGAGTATCTAAGAATGGTTTTCAAAGATTTCTAAATTAACTAAGTCTATATTCTCCATTATTGGGACAAACGTTTTCTTGAAGAGGACATTTTTTGGGATGGGTGTATCACTGTATCACTGTATCACTGTCTTCCCGTTCATCATCGATTGGCTTGAGCGGGCACCAGTAACATCTCCATATGTCCTGTCTCATGCAAGTAGAGCCCAAGGCCACCTGCTTGCTCCAGGAACATAAAGAGCCTCAAACCATTCCATCAGGTCATGGGAATGAGGTCTATAATTGTTACTGGTATCTGGCATATCAAATACGACATGGGTAGCTTGCCAGGCTCTGCCGTGCGGGTAGTATACTCTTGTAGTCATTTCTAAATCCAAGATTTATTGATGAACCGCGTGGCCGTTTGTGGCCGTGAAAGCCAGGATGTGATAGGCTGATCTGCTGGGTGGAGTTCCGACAAGGGGAAGTCCAGATGTGGAAAATGGAGGCCCTCATGGAATGGGAGGTCATCTGGCTTGTTGCGAGGCTCTGCTGGGGTGGCGGGCCAGGGTTAGAACCCGCCATCCCTCCTGGGCGCCTTGTGAGCGGCTGGGCACAAGGAGAGCCAGTAGCAGCTCTTCCCCATGTCTGTGAGTCTGTGGGATGGGTGACACTCAGCAATGCTCAGGGGCCACTCCTGGCGGTGCTTAGGGGACCATATGGGATGCTGGGTATGGAATCCAGGTTGGCTGCATGCAAGGCAAATGCCCTACCCACTGTACTAACCCCCCATTGAAGAAGATATTTATGTCCCTTACTGTGACCGTTTGTAATTGTCTATAAGATCTCAGCTTCATGGGGTTCAAATGCAGAATAAAGACCTTGGATTGAGAATGAGGGTGAACTCTGTACAGTTACAGAGCTGGTGAAGGACCAGCCGGACCCTAGCTAGACCCCATTTCCCTCAAACATTCTTCTCTGCTCTGTTTTCTGGGAAACTCTGAACTTTACTGTATTCGTTATCAATTAGGATCATGATTCTGGTTCCTGATCCTTCCTCTCTGTGTGAGTGTGTGTGGGGGGCAGTTCGGAGAGGGCTTCCTGAGACTACAGTGAAATCCCTGCCATCACTCCTCTATTAGTAAAAGGATTTCCTCACACCCCAATAATTTTCTCCTGCACCTTGCTCAGCTCCACCTTCTTCTGATAAAAAAAAAAATTAAAGAAAACAGTTCAGACTTGGGGCTGGAGTGACAGTCCAGCACGTAGGGTATTTGCCTTGCACGCTGCTGCAATCCCTGGCATCCCATATGGTTCCCAGGATTGATTCCTGGGTGACAAGCCAGGAGCAACCTCTGAGCACCACCCAGTGTGACTCCCCAGCCCCACCCCTGAGCACCACCAGGTGTGACTCCCACCCCCATCCCCGAGCACCACCAGGTGTGAATCCCATCCCTGAGCACCACCAGGTGTGACTCCCACCCCCATCCCCGAGCACCACCAGGTGTGACTCCCACCCCATCCCCGAGCACCACCAGGTGTGACTCCCACACCCCCCAACCCCCACCAAATGAGTCTCAGACGCCACACTTCTCTCCCCGCTCCCATAAGGGCTGAAGCGTTCCTCTACAAACTATTTGGAATCAAGAGTACCTGCTCCCAAACCCAAGTGTGGGGAGTATGAGAGAGACTCCTCTTGTAGAGGAATAGCAATTCCAACTCATCCTTGACTGAGGGGACATCTAGCAATTTTATTCAGGGAAAGAAGACAGTGTAGCAAATGTTCTTATGCTATGGGAAGGTGATTTCCCTTCATTGACACTAGCCGTGTTTGTTGTGTGGTGGGCAAGAACGCTATGCCCAGCAGTGAAACTGGAAGCTTCCTGCAGGGCCCGAGTCAGAGGGAGGTGCCCGGACACAGCTTTTGGGCAAACTGGGTGGAGGTTGTGTTCTCCAGGTGGGGAAAAGTTCACGCCCCATGTAATAGGGCAAAATCAACCTGTCCCAGACCAGATAATGCAGCAGGGTCTTCCTTTAGTCTGTAGGTCTTTGCAAAGGAAGCAAGTTCTGATAGCTGGGGAAACCAACGTATTTGTTTTTCCTTTTCCACTTTTATTAAAGCACCGTGGTTTACAAAGTTGTTCACAGCTGAGTTTTAGATCTGTAATGTTGCAACTTCCCTCCACCAGTGTTCCCAGGTTCCCTGCCACTGCCACCCTCACCTGCCTTCTTGACAGGCTCCTTTCTCAGTTGGGTTGTTCAAGTTTGTGTCCTTTGATTTCAGCGTTGCAGACTCTACCACTTCTGTACCTGGCTCCCCAGTCCTGGCCCCTGTTACTTCTCACTTGTCTCTTCTCCCCTTCTCCTCCCCTCTTTGTTTTCATCTTCCGTCTATTCTGGAGTCAAGGTTGATCAGGGCATCCTTCCTTTAAAACATTGTATTCCCTCGTCTAGTTATTCTAAATGCCACATTTGAGTGAGTACATCCTGTGGATAAACCAACATATTAAAATTTGTTTTTTTGGTTTGAGTTTCTTTTGTCATGAAATGCATTACCTTTCATGACTCAAATACATTTTTATCTCAGTTGAATTTGAATTTTTCTTGTATATGTAATTTTTTTCACAAAGTATAAAATTGCTCAAATCATCACTCACTCCCCCTTCCCCCCAAGAAACCAGCTGCCCATAAACAGACTTTCCAAGCAATCTCTCCTCTCAAAATCAGTTTTACAATGACAGTTGAACAGACCTTGTATGTGATACCATATAAAGATGAGTAAGATGAGTGCTATCAAAATAGAAAGCAAGAAGGGTTCAGAGATGGCAGTCCAGTAAGTTCCATGGAAGACGACAGACCCAGGGACTCTGCTCCCCACGAAGCAAAGAGAGGAGCAAATAAACAACGAGAGTGCCCAACTTGTCCCTTTGAGCGATGAGGTGGTTCCAATTTTTAAGATCAGGAGAATCAGTACAGACTTGTCACCAAGTCCAGCCATGGCCACCGGCGCAGTGAGACTGATGCTGCTTCTCAATGGGAATGAAATGAGAGGCAGCCATCACCATGGAGTCAGAGCAGCAGAGACACCCGCCTATAGAGACTTCCTATCGGTCCCTGACCCCAAGTACTTCCCTTCATAAAAATTGGGAGTTGGAGTGGAAGAAATTTGAAAGAACTTTAGGCCCAGAAACAGGGAGAGCTGAGATCTGTACTTCCAATCCACAGACATTTTTGTTTGCTTTGCTTTGTTTTGTTTTGCTTTGTTTTGGGGCGGGGGTTGGCACACCCATGATAGTCAGGATTTACTCCTGGCGCTACGATTAGGAATTATTCCTGGGAGTACATGGGGGAACATATGGGATATTGGGGGATCAAACCTGGGCACATGCAAGGAAACTGCCCTCCCTACTGGATTATCACTCTGAACCTGCAATCACATGGACACTCTGACCAGTTTTTCTGTTTCATCTCCTGCAAGAAGTTATCGGACAGTCACGGCTCACTAATGACAGTCCAGCCCGCCAAAAAGTGATGATCAAGAGAGTTCGATGCCCGGCAAATACAGCTGCAAAATCTTCTGCTGTGGTGGGGGAAAGTGCACAGATCCTGGGGCGGCGGGGGTACTGTAACCAAGTCATGACTCTTCCCACTATTTTCCTACGTAATCAAGAGGACCTCAGTTTGACTGTGCCTGTGAATGGGTCCTGCAATATTTTTTTTTTTGGGTCACACCCAGAGATGCTCAGGGGTTAGTCCTGGCTCTCTGCATTCAGGAATTTCTCCTAGTGTTGCTCAGAGGACCCTGTGTGATGTCGGGGATCAAACCTGGGTAGGCCACGAGCAAGACAAATGCCCTCCCCACTGTACTGTCGCTCCAGTCCCGGATCCTGAAATTCTTGCTCCCAAACCACTCATGGGAAAAGACAAACTCATCACTGAGCTCTACAAAGCTCCCATCTTTGGCTTCCCATTCCCCCAGTGCTTAGCCCAGGGCACAGTGCTTAGTTCCCAATAAAGAGCCGATAAATATGGTTTCCGAGAATAAGTGTAGACCTGTCTAGACAGCAGGTGTCACAGTAAATGAGGTACTGACTGGGGAATGATGCAGATTGGGGTGAGAAGGATACTCTTCCAAAGACTCGGTACAGCCCCGTTTTCTAACACTGCTGCTCTGCCCAGCCCCCCCACAGCTGTGCTATACACGCTCTCCTCTTCCAATAGCAGCGGGCTCTGCTGGGAACCTTAGGAGCCTGGTGCAAACTTTACTGTTGGCATCCTCAGGGCTCCCCCTCACGCCTGTCACACAGTGTGTGCACGGACCCAGGAAGAACCTACCTAACAACGGATGCTCAGATTAGATCAGTAAGCTACAGAAATAAGCAGAGGAGAAGCTTCTAACCTGATCTTTGGGTTCAAATCTGTGCTGTCCTGTCTGGTAGCCTGTCACTTTCCACATGTGTCTGTTTATGACACCTTAGTTCAGTGAATTTAAGATAAATTGGGAAGCGTTCGAATGAAACACAATTCAAGTGTCCGATCAAGTTCCCGTGCCAGTGGCCGCTCTATTCAGCAACTCAGACCATTTCTGCCCTCACCAAACTCTCCCGGGAGGGTCACATCTCTGAGCTTGCCACAGGGTTTCTTGGTTGGATCCATCTATTTCAGCGGTGTTTCCAACATGTTAGTAAGTTGGCAAGGAGAGTAGACACTTCTGAAAATGTCCTCTTATTTCAACGCCTGTTTTAAGATGCCTTGGAAGGTCTCTGACTCCACCAAGCCCAAGGAGAGGGCAAGAATCCACAGCCAAGAAAGGGAGATGCTGTGAGCAGGCAAAAGTTTCAAAAAAGCCGAAAGGGAATTGGGCGAGAACCCCCCACCCCCCCCAGCAACCTTTCTGTTTTATTTGAGTTTCCGGACATCAGATTGTGAGGGCCTTGAATTCAGGCTGACGATGAAGAGACCAGGTTGGAACATGCCCACAATGTTGGGTCCAGTGTGAGAAGTTCAGAGTATGAAGAGCCATAGGAGAGTCCCTCTCTCCGACAATCTTGTTCAGGTCTGTGTTACTAAGGATTCCATTTGGGAATCCGCTTACAAATCAACCTCAGGATTTAGCCAACTTGTAGGAAGGAGTTCTTAAGACTGGAACCAACAGGAGATATGTAGAGTAGGAAGAGAAAGAGGGTGGGTTTTATTTTTATTTTCTAATGATTAAAGTTTTTGTTGGGTCACTTATTTTTTTCCAGTAGAGACCACGAACGGCTTTGTAGACTCTATAACGAGAGTCCTGAAAGCTGTTTTCGTCTTCATCTAAGAGAAAGGATAAGCACCTTCACCACCAAGTTTGATGAACATTTTCCTTTCTTCTGTCAAGTCACTGTCATCTGAAGAGGCTTCCGGAATTCTTTCAATCTAAAACTAGAGACTAGTCTACCTGTTTGTCTTTCTAATGAACCCAGTTCCCTAAACTTAGCCAGGAATTGGATCATTTGGGGGGGGTGGGGGGTTGTTTTGTTTTGTTTTGATTTCAGCTTCATTCCCAGGCCTATGCATGTTGTCGTAAAAGAACTGAAAGCAAGATGGCTTTTGTAGAAGGGGCAGTGACATTAACTGGAACCCAGCAGATGGGTGAAGAGGATGCCAAACCCTCTGCTGCCAGGCACGCCGGATGTGCCGCATTGGTTGACGTCCTTCCCGGCAGGGCTGAACAGCTCGCTGGGCCCATAATGAGGAAGAGTTGCAAGTGTATTTGTGTTGATGCCGCCAGTTCCCCATACTGGACCCCATTCTAAGTCGTGGGGCTTGGAGAGGAGAAAGAAAGGAAGTGAGCTCTAATTGGGAGGCAGAAGAGGAAGAGAGGCAGTGAGAAAGGGTTGAAGGCAAGGACGACAGCCAGAGCATGTCACACACAGAGCTAGTGTGCATGGAGACAAAGAAAGCCTCCGTGGAGGAGCAGAAGGGCCCAGGCATGGCTCCCTGGATACAATTATCAAATTTGAGACTGAGCAACGACAGTGGAGGGCCTAGGGCCGGTTGTCCACGCCGAACTGAAGCAATTCAGAAAGAGTGAGGACGTGAAGTCCCTGTCGGTCCTGAAGTCTGGTTCTAAGGTCCCGACTTCTCACCTCAACCTTGAGTCGAGCCCTGTCTTGCTGAGGCCACAGAATCACTTCTTGCAATGGTCCATTCATCCGATTACTTTGCAGATACTAAAGATGGGGGGCACAAAAACGCCATTTATGAATGCTAATCTCTTTTTTAAACTCTTTCATATCCATGAGTTTCCCTCAATAGCTCTTCCCAGTTGCCTCCTTTTCCTCAGAATTATCATCTCAAAGAACCTGATCTCACCCTGGCCTTAGAGTTTTCTGCATCTCCTACCAAAAAATCTTGTTCCAGTCCTGATCACTTAGTGCATTGCCCTGATCCCCAAACCCCGATCGGCACCTCCAAATGGTATCGAGCAACCATGAATGTGCTTGGGAAGGGAGCTGGGGAGGTGCTGGACCCACCCAGCGGGGAGCCCTCATGAAGTCTGACTCGTCCTTGGCCCCCTCGACTCCAGGCGTTTCCGGTTTCCTGCCCCAGCTGCCTCTGTACAGGTCTGTTATCCCTCCCTCCCAATGCCAAGAATTTCCAGTGCAAGTCTGGCCCAGAGATACGATCCTTGCTCAAGAGAAGAATGAAGAAGTAAAAGAGATCATGTGGGAGAATACACAGAAATCTGAGCAGGCAGGCAGAAGAGGGGAGATGAGTGAGGACGCATCTCCCCATTTTCTCCCTTCCCTCTGGTCCCTTCAGTAAAAGCAACAAGACCAAGGAACGCACTCGGGTGACTAGCCTGCTACCAGAAGAGGGAGACAGGTACGAGAGCAGAGGCAAAGGAAGGCTGTCATGGGAAACATCCTTCCTGGAAACAGAAACTCACTACCTGCATCTTTAACGTTGCTGGGAACCCCCTTCCCCCTTAGCCCTTTCACCACCCCCTTCCCCGCACCTCCCCAGAGCAGCTTCCTTTGGAGAAGCTACTGCAGGCTCCTCCAAGGCCCCCAGGTGGCTCCAGTGTCTGCTGCATCTGGTGAAGTCTTCCAGGATTGAAAATCCCACCTTCCCAATATTGTAGCCAATGCTACATTACCTGTCCCCCTCCACCCACTGCCCGCACCCCCCCTTAGGAACTCCATAGAGTATCCCCCAGCCATAGTCCTTATTAAGGGATAAGGTGTAAAGAAAATGCATCCTGAGGCCTTCTTCCCTGCAGGCTATCCGTAGGGTCCAGCTTTAAGCCCTGTGGACACTTAATCGTCCAGACGTTGAGAGGGGTGAGGTTTGGAGGGGACACTTCATAGTCCTATCGTGCTGGGACTGGCCCACCCTGGGGTCTCTTAACCTGTGGAGAGGCTTGAGAGGGACTTGGATCACATCTCATTTCCACAGTATCCTTTGGGGTTTTTTAATTGACACAGCATAGTGGCTTTTTGGTTTTTTGTGTCTTAATGGAAAGGCTGCCCAATTGACATTGCACAGCGGGAAGGGTAGTTGCTTTGCACTCTGGTACGATCCCTGGCATCCCGTATTGTTCCCAGAGCACAGAACCAGGAGTAAGCCCTGCGTACAGCCAGATATGGTCCCAAAACGAAAGCGGGGTTGGGGGTGGAAGAAAGGCTCAGTCAAGACTCTTAAGGGATTTTAGGGAATAATCATTCATGGGATGAAGGTAGTATTCTAGGACCCACCTAGAAGCCCGCCATAGAGTCCTAGTGTGTGTGGAGGGCAGGGCCCTCCCTCCCCCCTGCTCATGGCACTTTCCTTTCCTCACAGGACACCCCACGGAGGGACTTTCTTTTCAACCCGAGACCTCAAGAACTCCTGCTTGGTTTCACTGTCTAGAGGGCCAGGATCCTGTGCCACCCAGCCTGCTGCCTAAGTGCCAGTTGTACTCTGAGGAACTTTGCAGAATGGAAACATCATTTTCAAACCAAGGTTTAGAAGGACTCCGCGCCCAGGCCCCCACACAGAAGCTTCAAACAGGGATGATCTCCCTCCAATTCCCCCTGAACATCACAGCTAGAAGAGGAAGTGATCATTATTCTCATCCAAAGCACAGCTCCACTGGGAGCCAGCCAGCCGCACTGTTCCTCAAAGCGGGACAAACTTGAAGCCACCCCAGCAAAGAACATTGCAGGGAAGAGGGAGGCTGACAAATGCTCGTGAACGTGGAAATCAACGTTACAAGCAAAGTATTGGTAGTGCAAATGCACACTTTTAGGGAGAAGCAAAGTGGGGTTTACCTAGGGGACAACTATAAGAGCTTGGGAGGTGTCTGGGAGAGAGCAGAGAAAGGGCAGTGCCTTGGGGTTGGTGAAAGGACATTGGCTGGCAGAGGCAGACAGGTCTGGGGATGCTCAGTAACAGTCTGAGGGTGTGAGGGGGTGTTGCGGACATGGGACTAACAGTCTGCCATTGCAAGGTCTGGGCTGGGGTGAGTTATTTGTAGAGACTGGATTGGGAGAAGGAAGGATTTGAGCAGGTGAACTGTCAGTAGAGCAGCCACTGTGCCTTGTTTCTCGGCATGTGAATCAAGGTCAGCAGCTCTTGAGAATCATCATTAATGCCCCCCAAAGCACCAGCCCTCAGAACACTTTGCTCTTGAGTTAGCATTTAAAGTGTCCGTGCCCGGTTAATCACTGAAGCTGAGCTAATTCCTTCGAGTGACGCCATGGGGACAAGTGACTTGCAGAGGACAGTCAACAGTCTTTGAAGGCACAGGGGAACCAGCAGAGGTGCGACCAGATAACCAGAGGCTGACCTTGAGGAAGCTGAGGAGCAGAGATATTGCAAAAAGAGGACTACAGGTCATATCACTGACTTGCCAAAGGGGACTTATTCCAGGAAAACCTGCCGGCTTGGGGAATCTGGCTCTGAAGTATCTCTTAGGCGGCATCCGTGCTGCCTCGTGTCAGTTCCTGCAGAAGTCGTTGGTGCTTTAAGATTTGGGGAGTGAAGAGAACCAGACTCTTGCTCAGTTCAGAGCATGATGGGAAAGAAGTGGGCTGGTTTCAGGTCTCTGCTCGGGAAAACTCAAACCATTTCTGCCCCAGTTGCATCTGTTTTCAGCACGGAGTGAAAAGGTTGCAAGCCAGTTACTGAGACCCCTTTAAGACCCCTTTACCCTTCACCATCATGAGGCACAAACTGAGTCACAAGAGCCTGCTTTGTGAGAGAGTTTCTACTAATTTCCTGGCTTACTCTCTTGGCCATTTGATTTTGGAATACTTCCGTTGCCGCTAACAAAAGCATCATTTTTAAAACTGTACCAGCTTTTTCTTACATCAAGCGTCATAAAGTAATGTGTAGAAATGACTTTCTTATCATTTCCATCAACAGATCAGGAAGTGAGGACAGAGGGTTAAGTAATTAATCCAGAATCGTGTGGTTTCTATGGGGGGGTTGTCCCCTAGCCCGCAGGCATCTGTCCCGTGCTCCTGGTCACTGGGCTAGGTCAGCGTCTTGTATTGTCTCGCTGAAGCAAAGTTGTTTTATCACACCCTCAATGAGTACTGGGTGAGTACCTGAGTCACCGGCATGTTAACCTCATCCTAAGTCCTTCATGGGTTGTGTGGCTCAGCTGCTGAGCAAGGAAAACAGAAATCTGGCCTGGGAGCAAGCTAAGTTTCCTCCAGTCTTCCACCAGCAAGGTGCTGACTTATCTCGTCTTAACGTATATAATAGGCCAGGATCATGACTCAGATTACAAAGGGGAGACTAAGGGATCAAATGCAGGCTTCACCAAAAATCATCTATCAAGAAAATCCAGTCGACCTTCTCCAACAGCAGCAAAATAAGTATCTGGTCAATTTGGGGGGAGGGGTAGAGTTACAAACAGCAACCCCACTAAGCACATCATCAAGGAGTCAATCCGTAGAAATGACTGTGGTTTGCATAGCGGTTTGCGTAGCGAGGATTGCATTTGTAGGTCGAAGGATCTAGCTGAAGTTCATAGCACAGCCACTATCCACTCTCAGGCTTCTGATTAAGTTTCTGGTAAATGGGTCCTTTCTTTAGAGAGGGCTGGGGTGGGGGTGGTTATTGTCCTTGTCCTTTCAGATACCCAAAAAGCCAGTCCAGCTGACCCTTTCCCAGCTAACTGATAGTGATTGCTGAGCTTGATCAGTTGATCGGGGTGTTCTTTGTGAAACTGTCAGGTGGGCAGTTGGTATAGAGTATCCTGGGTTCTGAGGCAGTTAGGGAATCAGCTGACTCATTCAGGCAGTCACCTGACCACACCCTACCAGGAAGTCTCATGAAAAAAGTCTTTGAGAAGGATCAAATACTGGGGAGATGACTGGGGGTGGGGGTGGGGGCAAGAGGGGAGAAGTACATGTGCTTAAATCCCCTGGTCCATTGTGGGAGATCTTAATTCAGAGACAGAGCATTGTATCTGGGCACAGGAATTAAAACGTAGGGCCAGGAATCATTCTTTATAGCCAGTAACTCTATGGTATGAACTGTCTCTGCAGAAGCCTTTGGGGTTGGAGGATGTTGGAAAGGAACAGAGAAAGGTTTTGATTTGGGTGTCCAGGGCATGACCCAGATCCCATGGTCTCTCTCCTGGGGAACACCCAGATCCTTCCCTCACAGCATCACTCACAGTTTGCTGACTCAGGGTAAGTTGCTTCATTTTTATCCTCCCCGTGCCTTGCACCAGGAAGCATGCCCTCCATGGCAGGACTTAGCAGAAACACCTCCAGTTGTGTTTTTGTTCTCATCCTGGGGCTATTTTTCCAGGATGTAGTCCCAGAGTTGGATCTGACTTTCAACCTAGGTAGGCATTTGGGGCAGTTAACAGGGAAAATGGTCAGGTGCCTTGGACCTCTTGTGGAGGAAGAGGCAGAGTCTCTCTCTATATATCTAGAACTTTGGACCCAGCACTAATGGAAGCATGGTGCTGCAGTTCTTTATTTAAAGCTCAGAAGAGGTCAGCAGCAACATGACCAGAGACCCCCCTTTAAGCAGATTTCAGCGGCTTCTCCCCAGCAGCTCTCTTGCTACAGCTGCTTTTCTTCAGGGACAGCCTCTACCAGCAATGCATAACCTAAGCTTAAACACTTGAGGTATCCCTGGCCTTGTCTGTTTGGTTACGCCACCATTAACAGGGATATGCAAACCCATACTTCTGATTGGTTTGCACAAAACCACCAGTCAGGTAGCCCTGATGAAGCCCAGTGGGATCACCTCTTACACACACAACGCAGATGGTGCCTAACGAGAAGGCTCTCATCACCTTTAACCACAGCACCCAAAACACAACAAATCAACCTTAAAAAATGCAACTGCCAAGGAGTCAGGAGCCAGGGGTAGGATGGATTTTGAAATCATTGGAGGGTGGAGGGATGGGGGAGAGAGGAGAGAGGATGGGGGTAGGAGATTTGAGGTGGGAACATTGTATGCCTGAAAATGTATTGTAAACTACTATGTAAATCACTGTTTTAAAAAAAAATTAAAAGTGGACCAGTGACCTTCATTTCATTTTCCCTGTGATATTCCTATTAGAGTGCTTGAAAAATTATAATTTTCAATAAATTAAAATGGCTGTTATAAAGTATAAGGCATTAGTTCTTTTGCCTGGGACTTTGACTATGTCTAACACTAATAGTCACTTGTCACTTGTCTTCCTGTTGTTCATTGATTTGCTTGAGCAGGTGCCAGTAATGGCTCCATTCATTGGGAATGAGGTCCATTATTGTTACTATTTTTTTTTTTTTTTTTTTTTTTGCTCTTTGGGTCACACCTGTCTAAGCTCCTGGCTCAACCATCAGGGCAATGAGATCTCAAAGCCACAATAAAATGTTGGTGTCTATTAGGAGGCTGCTACTGAAACACCCAAAGACAAACGCTGACAAGGCAACAGAGAAAAGAGATCCCTGACCACTAAAGGAAACAGTGTGGAGTGACCTAAAACATAAAAATAAATGATCTAGAAATTCCACTGCTAGTTAGTATTGTGGTGGCTCCAGGTCTAGTTCCCAATACTCTGTCATCCAGTGCCTGTCTCCAGAGGTCGCCACCTGACTTCAGTGTCAGTCAGCGAAATGCGTATAATAATTCTTCCTGATAACCTCAAATTTAAGGTGACAAAAATGATGATAAAAGGTTTTGATACACATTATCTAGCTAGACAGAACCTTCCACACTGACATTCTTTTTTTTTTTTTTTTTTTTTTTGGGTCACACCCGGCGATGCTCAGGGGGTTTCTCCTGGCTCTGCACTCAGGAATTACTCCTGGCAGTGCTGGGGGACCATATGGGATGCCGGGGATCGAACCCGGGCGGCATGGGCCGCGCGTGCAAGGCAAACGCCCTACCCGCTGGGCTATCGCTCCGGCCCTGACATTCTTTTTGTGTCAAGTACCAATTCCTTAGCTTTAGCTTGGTCCACACACAAATCTTGGCTGAGTAGGGCCATAAGTGCATACTATAAAGGAACAGAAGCTACGGTTTTCACCATAGGTCTTCTATCTGCTATTTCCCAGTCTCTGAAGCTTGTAAAACCATTTCCCCAATAGGCTCCAGGAGTTGGCCATGGAAGAGTGGACTGTGTCTCAGTGGGCCTTGAAACCATTGGATGATTCAGGAGGTAGTGTGAAATAAAGTCTAACTTGGGATTATGCTGTGTCTCATTTTCATGAGCTAAGTAACGGCATATGCTATTGGAAAAATGATCCCAAAGTTTCCTAGAATCTGCCGATCCCCACTCAAGCTTCTCTGCTTCTTCATCCTTTCCTAAAATCCACTTGCATTGCCTGTCCAACAATTTTCTGTTTTAAAATTTTTGTTATATCACCATAAGATACACAGTTACAAAGCTGTTCATGAGTGGGTTTCAGACATAGTGTTCCAGCACCATGATGCCTCCACCGTGTTTCCAACCACTGATGTCCCCAGTTTCCCTACACCCCACCTCGCCTGCCTCTATGACAGGCACCCTCTCTCTCTCTCTCTCTCTCTCTCTCTCTCTTCTTCTCCTCCTCCTCATTATTCTCCTCCTCCTCCTAATTATTCTCCCCCTCCTCCTCCTTTTTCTCTTTCTCCTCCTCCTCCTTCTCCTTCTCCTCCTTCTCCTACTCCTCCTCCTCCCTCCTTCTCCTCCTTCTCCCTCCTCTTCTTCCTTCTTTCTTCCTCTTTTGCTTCCTCTTCCTCCTCTTCTCTTCCTCCTCTTCCTCTGCTTCCTCTTCCTCTTTACCTCTTTCCTCTCCCCCTTCTCCTCCTACTCCATACATTTACTGAGGGTACTAACAATTTTTCTATCTTTGTCTCCTCCCCAGCACAAAAAGCCTCTTTGAATTTCCTCCTCTACTCACTTCCCTCATCCTTATAGGGCTGCCCTTTTCCTCTCACCCTCCGTACATGGACTTTCCTCCCAGAGCTTCCTTTGGCCCTATGCACCTCTTTCTCTCTCTCAACTGTGTCCCTCCCTACTCCTCCTCCTCCTCCTCCTCATCCTCCTCCTAGTCTTTACTGGATTATCGAAGACCCTTATCCCAGCTCCTGAAAACCAACCTGTTGATTAGAAGTTTTTCTTTCAGAGAGGACACACCCATTCAGAGAGTTAGTTTTCCCATAGAAGAACACATCAGTCCAGTTTTAGAATGTCCAGGCTGTGGATACCCAGGATCCTGAAGGACTTCCTCTGAGCACAAAGGCCATCCTTGGAGGGTAATCTCAGCAGCACAGTCCCGTTTCCATACTGTTGTCAGCCAAGGCCATGGTATCTGACTTCTGTCCCGTACCGCAGTCTGTGCTCTTCCCCCCTCATCAATCTACTTCACATACTGGAGACAATTTGAACAAAAGATGATAAAGGCTAACATCCAAACTTTGTAAATACTCCCAAAGCTCAACAGCAGCATCCAGAAAAGCAATGAGATATCACCTCATACCAGGAGAATGGCTTTAATTTATACAACTGGAAACAAGTGTTGGCAGGGTGGACAAAAAAAAAGAAGCCCTCATTCACTATTGGTTGAAACTTATTTTCTCCAGCGTCTTTGACAAAATATATGGATATTTCTCAAAAAAGTGACAAAGAGAACTCCGTATCTCCAAGATACCCCATTTTAAGCATCTTTACCCAAACATATTCACTTGAAAGGACACACACACGCACACACACACACACACACCTATGCTTATTTTAGCACTTATACAATAACCAAAATATGGAAATAACCCATATGTTGAGCAACAGATCAAGAGAATTTGTGGTAGACCTAGATAATGGAATACTGTGTAGCCACAAGAAAAAAATAAAATCCTGCAGTTCCTTGAAATTTAAAGTAATTGAGAAGGTACCCACCTTTTGGAATGTTAAGAACTATGGTGATTGAGGCCTGAGTCAAGTAGTTATGACAACAGACGGTCAGGAGTAGCTATATATCAGTCAATTAACTCTCAAATACTAGAAGCGTAGCATTGGGGCCGGAGCGATAGCCCAGCGGGTAGGGCGTTTGCCTTACGCGGCCGGCTTATGCCGGCCTGGGTTCGATTCCCGGCATCCCATATGGTCCCCCGAGCACCGCGAGGAGTGATTCCTGAGTGCAGAGCCAGGGAGTAGCCCCTGAGCATTGCCGGGTGTGACCCAAAAAAAAAAAAAAAATAGAAGCGTAGCATTAATGGTCTTTCTATGTTTAGACAAAGAACATTTGTTCTATACTAAAATATGAAAGTGTTATAGGGGGAGATATGGGGCAGACATAGGGCAGAGCTGCTACTGGCTCTACCTGTGACCAGCCGCTCACGAGGCGCCGGGAGGGATGGTGGGTTCTAGCCTTGGCCCACCACCCCAGCAGAGCCTCGCAACAAGCCAGGCGACCCCCACTCCATGAGGGCCTCCATTTTCCACATTTGGACTTCTCTCTCGTCAGAACTCCACCCAGCAGACCAGCCTATCACAACCCAGCTCCTGCGTGCCGCTTGCGGCTAGGTTCATCAATAAATGCTGGACTTAGAGATGACTACAAGAGTATGCTACCTGCACGGCAGAGCCTGGTAAGCTACTCATGTTGTATTTGATATGCCAAATTAGAGTAACAATTAGAGACCTCATTCGGAATGGATTGAGGCTCTTTATGTTCCTGAAGCAAGCAGATGCTCTTGGGCTCTACTAGCATGAGACAGGACATATGGAGATGTTACTGGGGCCCGCTCGAGCAAATCGATGATGAACGGGAAGGCAGTAATAGACAGTGAGAAGGTACCATGCCGAAAATAAGCTAGAAGTCAGAGGACAAAAATTGGATGACCTCATTAATCTTTGGGATACAAAGAACCAAAGCAAGGAGGTGGAAGTAGCTGTTGATAATAAACTCTCAACACAAGACCTCCTTACCCCCAAAAGAACTGCCTGAAACTGAAATCATGCTTCTACCACTCTGCCATTAAGGACCCTCAGCAGCCCTTTCAATCTAAGTATTAGTCAATCACAGGTGCACCTGGGGGTTGGGGGGGAAGAGTTCCTTCTACATAGCCCTCTTCTTAGAGCCCCGTGCCCCCCACTAGACACCCCTACACCAGGAGCCAGGTTCTGCCTATAATTTCCTTACAAGGCAGTCAAGATAGCCAGAAAACAGTTGGGTAAATAGTAGTCTCTTATTCTGAAGAACATATCAACTCTCCATGGATATCTCTTACATCTGAAGCTCCATTGAAGTTCCATTGTTACCACCCACAAAACTCTGAGACCGATGGAAAATCTAAAGCAATAAGCTTCAAAATAATAAGGAACAGAAGTCCCAGGGAGTTGCTCATCAAGAATCTTGATGCCTGGGCTCAGAGAGTACAATGGGGGAAAGGGGCTTTCTTTGCATGCAGCTGGTCTGGATTTGAGCCCCCGCACCCAAAAAGGTCTCCTGATCCTGATCCTGAGAGGCGTAAGCCCTGAGCACAGCTGGGTATGGCCCTGCCATTAGAACAAGTCTTCGCGATGGCACAATAAATGAATCTTTGGAAGAAAATTTCAACTCAAAAACTGATGTGAAATCTTAAATAATTCGCCAAAAATTTTTTGAGTTCAAAGAGATAAACAGTGGCAGTAGAACACCATTTGGGGAGGGCCTGAACCACAACAGACTCATTGGATGACCCCCCTAGAAGGGAAAACTTAACTTCTGACCCACAGATTCATGCCAGGACCAGGTATTCGGGGCTGCTTCAACATGGTTCAATGGTACTGAGTAAATAAAACGAACAACTGAAATTAAAACAAGTGAATTTATTGAGAGCTTGCTGGATCACGGGTGTTTCCCACCCACATTTGGGCAGAAATGCAAAGGCAGGCAGTGTGGTAGAGATGCTTTGTGAAAATAACAGAAATATTGTCTGTCACCCACTAACTGGAGCTGTTGTAATAAAGAAGCTAGTGGCAGCCTATCTAGAAGACAGGCATCCCACCACGTTTCGGGTAAATATGTGTTTTATGTGGTTCAGAGTTGGAGGTGAGGAATGCTCTGTCAAGATTCAGCCATTTGAGTGGGGAGAAGGGGTGGTGATTCAAAAACAACAGTATTGTTTACTGAATCCCCCTAATGTCTTACTCATAGAAAGCAAGAATTTTCAGATAATTAGAGAGTCCCATTGGTATACGGCCAGGTCATGAAGCTTCTGTTCTCCATGCTCCATGATGTATATTTCTTCTTTTGGGAGAGGTTGACCTATTGAAAGAAAACACAAGTTTTCATCTTCACACTTGAAATTCTAATCCATCATTTACATCAACAATATAGGGAGATAGTCTTCAAGATTCGGTTGTCATGGAAATCAGCTGATGAGAGCATTTTTAGAAAATCATCTCTGGGCAGAATGCAATGGGCCAACAGTCTGGTCACTCTGGTTGGGGGAATGAGATTGAATTTAATATTTATATAAAGTGATTCAAAGTCAGGAACCCCAATTAGGTGTCTAAGGATAAAAGAAAAAATGAATACAATGACACAGGAGAATCATTTGGAGATGGACTGATAACATTTTCGATATGTATTTTTGTTGTTTGTTTCAACCAGCCTGTCAAATGGATTTGACCAATGTACATATTAGCAAAAAGCACAAATGCCACTAGGACCTGCCAACAGTAAATGTAGAGCAATGAAATTATCTAATGCTCATGTCAATGAGTTGTGGTTGGTCAGTTTTCTAGAGCGCAGTGGTGGGACTATAACCCTTTTCATGATGGAATTTCCACCAGTCGGGCTTTCCCCCCTAATTGTTTAGCTAAACAATGATTATGTAATTCCACCCCACCCCCAATATACCTCCATCTTCCAGACAGATATTTTGGAATTCCGCTTATGACTATGAGTTTCCATTCTCGGTTATTTTGAGGTAGAGAATGTGTATAGCATAGTTTGATTTACCAATTTCGAGATTGTTCGTGGCATTCAGCAGGCACATCTGGAGAACATCAGGCAAGAACTAGGGCCTGAGTTGTTTCGTTTCCAAAGGAGTGTTCCACTAAGAGTATCAAATAGATGGCAACCAATATGGTCACCCTGGAACCTAACGGAGGTCAAGTGGCCTAGAAACTCACCAGACTAGGGTGTTGGGGCCTTTGTTTAATCTTCTCATCATGAACTCCAGGAGTTGCAATCCTACAAGCTCCAACAAGGCTCAGTAGAAGTCACACCTGTATGAGAGCTGAAATCTGCAGAGACAAAAAAAAAGTCAGAACTGTGTCTCCTGGCACCAACACAACTGTCTAACAGACAAAAGACAAATGAACATATCATGGTGTGGTGGAATAAACCCATGACCTTACATATGTGTGTACATACCCTACTGAGCCACATCCACCCCCTCAAAGACAAAAGAAATTAAAACCATCAAAGAAGCATTCTTAAGGATTTGCGAGAGGGGGAGAACACGATTATCCCCTGATTTTTAATGAGACGCCAAAGCAAGTAGAAGAGTAGATAAGATTTGTGTTAAATAAAAAAGAAAGAAATGGTGTCAGTTGTTTCCTGATAGGTTGCCACCAAGAATTTATGAATTGTGTAGAAACAGAGCTCCCCCATTTGATTTTATGGATCCTATGAAGTTGGACTCAAATGGGAAGTGGTGACAAAAAATTGGGAAACATCTCTTTATAAATAAAGTATAGGAATATTTGGAGCTTATTGCTAGAGTGTTTGTGGTTAAGATTACTGAGCTGGTTGGTAGAGACAGTGGTCAAGTTTTTACAAGTGTGTGGAGCAGCCCAAGGAGCAACAAGAGGGTGAAATTGGCTCGTTCCTCACCAGGTTCGGCAGAGCTCCTAAGGCCAGCAGAGTGTGGGCTGCTGTGGCCACGCCAGCCGGGCTTGGAGCGGGGCTTGGGGCCCCTCCCCTCATCCCTCCACCTCCAGTGACCCAGTGGGCGTGGCTACGAGTCCCGCAGCGCCATCACCAGAAACGCTGGAGAAGAGACTGGGCACAGCTGAGCCAGCTCCTACCCACAGCGTGCGGCTGCGAAACGGCCGCGTGACAGGCTTAGATAGTAACCAAGGTTAGGGCCAGTTCAACTGCAATCATTATTGTAGCTGCAACAAACGGGGGCGATGTGGAATGGGGAGTGGGTGGTGGGCTTTGGCCTATGGTGGCCGTAGGGGCACATTGGAGGTGGGACATTGGTGGTGGGAATGGGGGCACTGGTGGAGGAAGGGGTGCTGGAACACTGCATGACTGAGAACCAATCATGAACATCTTTGTACTAGTATATCTCGTGGTGGTATATTAATAATAATATTTTCTGCACATGTGACTCACAAAAGTGGGCTTGATTCTTAGCTAGAGACTGTTGTCCCCCTGCTTGAATGTTGCAGATGGAGGGTTCAGAGTCTTATTAGTGCATATGATCTAGTTATGGGTCATCTGTATTTTCAGACTATCGAGCGAGTCATGAGAAAGTGAGTGAGCTGGATTGGGAGGAGATGTTCTTACACACCTACAATCCCAGGACCTGCACTGTTTGGACAACACCAAAATGTTAGGACTGAGAACCACCAGAAAGGTGGAGGGAACAGAAAACAACAGCAAAAAGAAGCCTATGAAGCCCAGAGAGGCCATAAAAATCAATGGGAAGGGCCGGGGCGATAGCCCAGCGGGTAGGGCGTTTGCCTTGCACACGGCCGGCCTGTGCCGGCCCGGGTTCAATCCCCGGCGTCCCATATGGTCCCCTGAGCACCGCCAGGAGTAATTCCTGAGTGCAGAGCCAGGAGTAACCCCTGAGCATTGCCGGGTGTGACCCAAAAAGCAAAAAAAAAAAAATGGGAATATAAATTACTTGTAGATCAGTATCCATGGTTTCTGAGTCTTCAAAATCTGCCAAGTAATCGGATGAAGGGACCATTGCAGGATGGGATTGACTTCTGAAAGAAAGTGGGAGAGTTTTAAAACTAAACAAAACAAAGAACCTATACCTTTTTTTTTTTTGGAGAAACTGTGCAAGCTTTACTGAGAGGAGTTTAGGAGTTTTCTTTTTTTTTTTCTTTTTTTTCTTTCTTTTTTTTTTTTTTTTTTTTTTTGCTTTTTGGGTCACACCCGGCAATGCTCAGGGGTTACTCCTGGCTCTGCACTCAGGAATTACTCCTGGCGGTGCTCAGGGGACTATATGGGATGCCGGAGATCAAACCCAGGCCGGCATAGGCCGGTCACAGGCAAGGCCAACGCCCTACCCATTGGGCTATCGCTCCGGCCCCTGAGAGGAGTTTTCTGTCAACAACATTTCAATGACAATGATAAAAATTCATAATACAAGAAACTAACATTTATTCTGGAGGAAAAGAGACCTTTGCCATGCACTTCCTGGCATCCTGGCTCCACAACAAGAGCAAAAAAAAACCTTGGAACATCTGTATTGTCGAGTCAAACCAAGTCATTTTTTTCCTATTCATTCATTCATTTATGCATTTTGGGTAACACCAACAATGCTCAGGGGTTACCCCTGGCTTTGCACTCAGGAATTACTCCTGGCGGTGCTCAGGGCTCTATGGGATGCTGGGGATCGAACCCCAGGTCGGCCATGTGCAAGGCAACCGCCCCTCCCCGGCTGTGCTATAGCTCCAGCCCCAAACCAAGTCATTTCTATCTCTCTTCTCAGGCAGACAAGTTCAACATGGGATAAGATGACTTGGGCCGGAGTGATAGTCCAGCGGGCAGGGCGATTGCCTTGCATGCAGTGGAGCCAGGTTCGATCCCAGGCATCCCATATGGTCCCCTGAGCACTGCCAGGAGTGATGAGCGCAGAGCCAGGGAGGAACCCCTGAGCACGCCAAAAAAGGAAAAAAAAACAGTCGAGTCCTCGCTCAGTGCTAGGGGCAACCTAAAGGGCTAGAGAAACGAGGACCCTCGGGGCTAAGCCATGCTGCTGTTCAAAGGGCAGAGGCTTCACTTTTCTCGTTGGCATCCAAGACCAGTTAGTGCCGCCTCCAACCGGCCTCCGTCTTGGGGCTTCCTCCCAAATGTGCTTCAGAAGACCTTGGAGGGAAGTCACACTTCGGGTGATGCTCAGACACCCAAGCTTATGGGAGAGCCCAAGTGTATGACGCTGCTTAGGCCCTGTGTGCTGGAGGTTAGCAGGGTGACCTCGAGGGTGCTCAGGGCCCACCATGCTGTGTTCTGATATTCTCAGGGGGCCCTGGGGTCCTGTGGATGGAACCAGGATCAATACAAAGCCTGGGCCTTAGTCCCTAGCGTCTTCAAGCATCTCTGCCTCCCCCACCCCATCTATACATGTCTACACTGTCGTTTGTTGTACAGCTCTTTGCTTTGTTTTATTTGGATCTGAACTGGTTGGCCGTTGGAGAAAGACTTTCTACCACACTAGAGATTCTCAGTGCGGGTTACTCCCTATGGGATGCTGGGGTCAAACCCATCTGTGTAGGGCAAACGCCCTACCTGCTGTGCTAGCTATTGCTCTGACCCGCTACTACTCTATTTAACTACAAAATCTGTTAAGGGGGCCAGAGCGATAGCCCAGTGGGTAGGGCGTTTGCCTTGCACGCAGCCGGCCTGTGCCGGCCTGGGTTCAATCTCAGCATCCCATATGGTCCTCTGAGCACCGCCAGGAGTAATTCATGAGTGCAGAGCCAGGAGTAACCCCTGAGCATTTCCGGTGTGACCCAAAAAAGCAAAAAAATAAAAAATCTGTTAATGAGATATTACAACACTAGGATGATCAAAGGTGGAATCCCCTTAGCCTGTTCTCCTTTTCACTGGGTTTTGTGTCTGCGTTGAGTTCAGGATTCTCCATTGTGGCAAAAGATAGCCCCGGAGAGACAGGCTGCTGTGATTAATGCTTTGTATTTTCTCAAGAGAGTCAGCCTGTTTCCAGGCCTGGGCTCACATTTCTTTTCTCTTTACAGCATTCATCTCTGGACCATTCATTTCTCAGTTTATGCATCACAAAGTGCCATTACTAAATAAAATGTGTTTGTGATGGGAGTTGAAATACTGTACGTTGAGTATGTAGTACAACATATCAAAAGGTGAATAAGAGATCAAAAGTTTTATACCTTCAAGCTAAACAGCCTCCAAATACTAATGTTCTGCATCAATAAAAGTATAGAGAAGAATTGGGTCCATGATGGCAGAAACCATTAACTACATTGAGGAAAACATAAGCAGAATTCTTCAAGATATAAATCACCGCAGTATCAATGACTTGCTCCATTGGCAAAGAAAAACAAAAATAAACAAGTGGAACTACCTGAAGATTTTTTTCATGATGAAAGAAACTCGGGTTAAGATGAATACTTAAGAGAAAATACTGTAGGGGCCGGAGCCACAGAACAGCGGGAGGGAATTTGCCTTGTACACGGCTGATGCGGATTCGATTCCCGGCATCCCATATGGTCCCCAAGCACTGCCAGGAGTAATTCCCTGAGTACAGAGCCAGGAATAACCCCTAAAGCGTTGCTGGGTGTGACCCAAAAAGCAAACAGAGAGACACACAGAGACAGAGACAGAGAGACAGAGAGAGACAGAGGCAGAGAGACAGAGAGAGAAAATACTATATACCATACATCAGGTAAAAAAGCTGATATCCATAAAAATAAAACCCATAAAACTCAACATAGAAACCCATAATCCCACCAAAAAGTGTCAAGAGGAGATGAACTAACACTGTCCCAAAGAGGATAGATTGTGGTACATGTACATGGTGGAATATTACACATCTAGAAGAAAAGACAAAAATATTGCATGTTGCTGAAACTTCCTCCCCGCCCACTTTATTTGAACACTGTGGTTTACAAAATTGTCCGTGATGGTATGTTACAGGCATTCAATTCTCCAACCCCAATCTCACCATCACTGTCACCTTCGTTCCACCCTTTGTCTGCATTTTCCCCCCACCACACCTCAAGCCTGCTCTTGCATGTTGCTAAAATTTGGGTGCCTGGAGGACGTCATGGCCACACAACACGGTCAGTGAAGCAAGTCATAGGAAGAAAGACACATACTGGACAACCTCTCTATATGGAGAAAAAAATCAGGGAAGCGACAATATTGGATGATGGTAAACCCAGAACCTTTGATGGAAGAACTGAGATTAACAAGCAACGGGAGGGGCCGGAGCAATAGCCCAGCCGGTAGGGCGTTTGCCTTGCACGCAGCCGGCCTGTGCCGGCCTGGGTTCGATTCCCGGCATCCCATATGGTCCCCCGAGCACTGCCAGGAGTAATTCCTGAGTGCAGAGCCAGGAGTAACCCCTGAGCACTGCTGGGTGTGACCCAAAAAGCAAAAAAAAAAAAAAAAAAAAAACAAGCAACCGGTGACGAGAAGAGTTGGATTAGATGCGGCGTGAGGATGGGCATGGGCACTTAGGGGGCTATGAGGGTCAATAGCTTTGTACATTAGAACAGTGCATGTAAACTTACTGCCATGTTCCCCCACAATAGTTAGGGGTCACCCGCATAATACCAGCGAAATGGTCCACCTTGGTCCAGAGGTGAGAATGAGACACAGTAACTGTCCAGGTAGCAAGCGCCCCCACCAACGGTGCCCAGCAGGGGGCAGTCTGGGCTACTCAGTAACAGTCTAAGCAGCAGCTAACACCCCCCAAAGGTGCCCAGCAGGGGCCGTCTCTGTATTAGCTTAGCATCCCTTCTCCCCAGGGCTGTATCAGGAGTTAACATACAAGTTAAGAACAAAGGCCAGGATATTTAAAGGGCCAGGGCCATAGGGTGATAAAAAAGAAATCATCGAGGACCTGTAATGTGTAGCTCTGAGTCCTCCTCTCTTCTGCATTACAGAAAATGTCCCCACCGATCACTGTAAAATTAAACTGGGGAAAACACCCGGAAGGAACCATTCCAAATTCTAAAGTAGTAAGAGAGGAAATGATATATTTCAAGCTAACACAAGATTCAATAACAAGATTCAGGAAACATAAAAGGGGATCACTTGAGCGCAAAGAAAAAAGCAGACGCATCCGTGAGGGGAATAAAGGCATTTCTCAGGCACAGGATGGTGGGCAGAGCTTGCTTCTGAGAATAGCGCCACTCCCTCTGGGTCTTGAATAGGATGCTATATCCACTGAGTGAATATCTATTTATCTATCTCTCTATCTCTATCTCTATCTGTCTGTCTACCTGTCTGTCTATTTTTTTTTGCTTTTTTTTGGGTCACATCCAGAAACGCTCAGGGGTTTCTCCTGGCTCTGCACCCAGGAATTACTCCCCGGCGGTGCTCAGGGGACCATATGGGATGCCGAGGATCAAACCGGAGACGGCAATGGCCGGCCGCGTGCAAGGCAAACGCCCTACCCGCTGGGCTATCGCCCGACCCTGTCTATTTGCTTTTTTTGGGGGTTATACCCGGCAATGCTCTGGGGTTACTCCTGGCTCTGCGCTCAGGAATTACTCCTGGTAGTGCACGGGGGATCATAGGGATGCCAGGATTGGACCGCGGTCAGCTCAATGCCAAACACCCTCCCCCGCTGTGCTATTGCTCCAGCCCCAAAACCAACCAACCACCTTTTAACTCACCTTCTAACTCTACCAAACACGTCCAGCTTACCATAGACTCTGATGAAGTCTTGAGCTTGGGAAGTTCATAGCATCAGTGATTCAGTGGAAGTGAAAGGAAACAGAGCAACAACACAGGTGTCCGGGTGGGCCGCCAGACTCCTCTGCTTGTCTTGGACGAGGAACAGTGTATAGAGACGCTCGGTTGAGAGAGCACAAGGGGGACCTGCAGCTAAGGTTCAGGTGAACACGAACAAAAAATAAAATGAAGAAATAGAATCCTTGCGGTGTAATGAAGGGCACCTACCCTAGGGAAGCGGAGAGAGCAAATCATGCCCAAAGCACACCATTATTTCAGTGTCAGAGTGCGCCAGCTTGCTCCTATCATTTGTTTTAATATTTTTTCTGCTGTTTGGGTCACGCCCAGCAACGCTCAGGGGTTACTCCTGGCTCTGCACTCAGGAATTACTCCTGGCGGTGTCAGGGGACCATATGGGATGCTGGGGATCGAACCCAGGTTGACTGCATGCAAAGCAAGTGCCCTACCCGGCTGTGCTATTGCTCCCGCCCCAACTTTTGGATTCACTAGGAAACGTGGAAGTGTGTCCCAAAGAGAACAAAATCAAAATTGAAATGCCAAAATGTAGCGATGTAAGAAATTACATGATTAGTAATGCTGGATTTTGAGATGACTACAAGAGTATGCTACCCGCACAGCAGAGCCTGGCAAGCTACCCGTGTCGTATTTGATATGCCAGATACCAGTAACAATTATAGACCTCATTCCCATGACCTGATGGAATGGTTTGAGGCTCTTTATGTTCCTGGAGCAAGCAGGTGCCCTTGGGCTCTACTTGCATGAGACAGAACATATGGAGATGTTACTGGTGCCCGCTCGAGCAAATCGAAGATGAACGGGAAGACAGTAATGTCATAGTACATGATTGAAAAAAGAAACAGGTTAGAAAGAAAGGACAAATTTTTGCTTTTCCTGTTAATTCAGTGTGTGCAGAGTTTGTTCCGTCATTAAGGGTTGGAGCTACTATTTCTTTAAAAAATTACTGTTTTAATAAATGAATGTGGTTTTTTTTCTTTTTTTTTTCTTTTTTGGGTCACACCCGGCAATGCTCAGGGATTACTCCTGGCTCTGCACTCAGGAATTACTCCTGGTGGTGCTCAGGGGGACCATATGGGATGCTGGGGATCGAACCCAGGTCAGCCGCATGCAAGGCAAACACCGTACCTGCTGGACTATTGCTCCAACCCTAAATGAATGTGTTAAGTATATTTAAAAATACATCTAAATATTACTAAATAATACATACTAAGTCCATTATACAATGACATATACTGAATAATTAATGATGGGAAATAAACAGGAAGCAGTGCATCTTTGTAAAAGGAGAAATTTAATGGCACCTAGATTGATAGCATAGCCAATAATAAAAGCTGGGAAAACCAAAGAATCAAGTGTATGAATGTATGACACATTGGAGAAGAAAAGCTAAAAGAGATTGAAAGTGGATTCAATTCCCAGCTCCACCTGATTCCCTGCGCACTGGTGGCGCGTCCCCAGAAAGCCCCCAAACACACTCTGGTACTCCAGTTACTCCCCACACTGCAGAGCTCAAACAATACCACATCCTCAGACCCTGCCAACAGACAGAAAAATGCCAGTGACCCCCCCAGGCCTCCTGAGCACCACTAAGGAAACCAAGAGAGAGAGAAAAAACAGAGACAGAGAGACAGACAGACAGACAGTGACAGACAGACAGACAGAGAAAGAGAGAGAATAAAATGCTTTGGAAAATAATTTGCAGTGCGTTAGCAGCAACAAGTATTCAGATCTTCATAAACCCACCTTTAGCAGAGAAATTGAAGTTTCCTAACTAGGGACACTAGACTAGCCGTGAGCATCGCTTTCTTGTCTGTTAGCCAATCTCAACTGTCAGCCCAGTGACAGTTATAACTGAACATGGGATGCAAATCATCGCTTGACCACACTGATGTGGATCACTGGGTTTCCACTTCCGGAGGGCAGCTGTCTTCTCGTGGCCCGACCTTCTGCTGTCTGCCCAGAGGATGTGTTCAGTTTCCCCTGGGCAGGTGCGAGATCATCCACCAATAAATATGTTCTTACAAAATCAAATAACAGACTCACACATGATTCTGTGTTGGTTTCTTTTTTTAGTACAAAAAATATGACCTTCTTCCAAAATGCGGTCAATCTTCCTAATTTCAGGGTCTAATGGGGAAAAAGAAAACTCTTTTTTTTTTTTTTTGTTTGTTTTTTTATCATAACTGGCGATGCTCAGGGATTAACACCTGGCTTTGCACTCAGGAATTCAGAATGAGGAACATAACCCTATCTGCTAAGGAAGCTCACTGCATAAATGGCAACAGTGTACCAGAGCGATAGTACAGCAGGTAGGGCATTTGCCTTGCACACAATACTCAGGACACTTTAGATACTCAACTGTGCAATTTAGACAATGCAATGTTTCTGTGCTACACGGAAACAAAATTACAAAGCAAATTGCATTGAGTATTCCTCATTCTGCACCCACAAATCCTAAACTGGTGAGCTAAGGGGGTGAGGACTTACATCAGATAGTAAGGAAGGGTGAGTAGTGAAGGTCTTAGGACATATCTCAGTCAAATGAATGTGAGACTCTGAGCTGCCAAACACTGACCTGTCCTCCTGGACCCTGTTTTTCCTGGCTTTGGGTATCAGTCTCATAGTTTTAAATTTTTATTAATTAAAAATTTTTATTAATTAATTTTATTTCTGAAATTATATCCCACACTATTTTATAGCCCACTAAATAAGAATTTTTATCATTTATGTTTATAAATACAAATTTTTATAATTATAACAAATGTCTGATTTTGCATAAAAAAAGATCATTATTGGTTACAACAATACTCAGGACACTAGATACTCAACTGTGCAATTTAGACAATGCAATTTGCTTTGTAATTTTATTTCCGTGTAGCACAGAAACATTTCTGGTGCAATCTTAACCACTAGTAAATCTTATTTCTGTCAGAAGTCATCTAAACATAACTGGACAATAAATTAGACTGAAGTGAATTGTAAGGTAAAAATCTTTCCCTTGCGACAAGCGGCTGGGGAGGCTGGAACTCGGCTCGCGCCGGCCCAGCTAACTATGGAACCCCGAGGAGGGCAGATGGGTTTTGGGAGTGGGCCCATCGCCTCTGGGGGGTCACGGAAGCAGCCGGATGAGACTTGCCCATCACACTAGCCACCATTTTTGCTGTCCGGACGCTGGGAAACTGCCTCATGACTAGATTAACAGAGCAAAACCAGTTCGAGCCCAGGTAGGCGGCTCCCAGAAGCGGGAATCACTGGGAATTCGTCAGATGGACTCGGGGTCGCCCTTTCCCCCTCCATTTTGTCAAGCCTGGTGGCCCCGCCCAGGAGCTGCCCGGGGGCCAGCATGCAGAGTCTCACAGGCTGGGGAGGCTGGAACTCGGCTCACGCCGAGCCCAGCTGACGATGGGATCCCGAGGAGGGCAGATGGGTTTTGGGGAGGGGGCCCGTCGCCTCTTTGGGGGTCCCGGAAGCAGCCGGATGAGACTCGCCCATCACACTAGCCACCATTTTCGCTGTCCAGATGCTGAGAAACTGCCTCACGACCAGATTAACAGAGCAAAACCAGTTCGAGCCCAGGCTGCGTGGTCCTCTAAAATAGTGAAACAATAATGTCTTTTAATGCACTGCATTCCATGAAGAGCAGGAAAGTTTGTTGGGAAGGAGATATAAAGAGGAAAGAGATGAAACACAGAATCCGCCAAGTAGTTGAGGTGCGGGAGGGGGAGGGAGGTGGGGACATCGGTGATGGGAGATGGGTTTGGGTGGAGGGATGCGTGTTTGAACACTGTAGAACCAAAACTCTACATGAGCATCTTTCAATTGTATGTCTAAAATGGTGTAATAATATTTGCGGGGGAAAATAATAAAATTAAATTTAAAAAAAATCTTTCCCTTGCAACTAAAAAAGTAGTTCAAAAACTCCCTGTGGATCCACTTCATTCCAGAACTCCAGAACTGAGTCAACCCTGAAAAATGCTGGAGGCTATTTGAAAGCCTACAGCGAATAAGTTAGTACAACTGCATGTAACTTCCTTAAATCAAGAATTCTACAAAACGCACTTCTGAAAGCAAAGCCCGGCCAATGGAGTAGCTCACAAATCCAACCAGTTAGGTCCGAGGCCAGTTCAAGAAGAGACATGATGCTAGTCATAAGTGTCGAACCAGAATCTACTGCAAATTTCCAGACAATGTATTTTTTCGAATGACCAAGGGTTCCCTGAAGTAGGAATATGAGACGGAGAAAGTTGCACCATCCTGGGAGATGACCTTGAGTCCTGCTGTCCCCGGGTGAGGCCCACAATCTCCCGCCATTTCTCGTTCTCTGCAGAGACTGCTCATATTTCTACACTATCATTCTTATCCAACAGAAGCAAATTTCCAGAACACCTGGCAGGTGACGGAGTCCCTGGACGACTGATACAGAGGAAGGGGACTGGGGCTCTTTGACACAGAGGAAGCCCACCCCGTGGTGCCCTGAGGAGCAGCAAGTTCATGACACAGGACTGGGGTGTTGCTGCCCCCTACCAGTAGGACTTTGTCACATTACAAGTGGAGAGTTGAAATGATTCCCTTTAAAATATTCTAAAATTTGCTTTCTTCAAGCGCCATAATTTGCAAAGTTATTCAGAGTTGTAGTGTCCCAGCACCAATCCCACCACCAGTGTCAACTTCCACCAATGTTCCCAGATTCCCTTCAATCCCCACCCCCTCTCTGGATCTTTTTCTTTTTAGGCAATAACTTGTCACTTGTCACTTGTCTTCCCATTGTTCATCGATTTGCTCGAGCGGGCACCAGTAACGTCTTCATTCGTTGGGAATGAGATCCATTATTGTTACTGCTTTTGGCATATGAAATACACCACGGGTAGCTTGTCAGGCTCTGCCATGGCCCTGGGTTCATCCCAATCTGGGACCCCAGGGATGAAATACTACATGAGATGTAATATTTTTAAAGGAGAGTCACACTAAGCAATGCTCAGGGGTTACTCCTGGTTCTGCTGTCAGGAATTATCCTTCACAGTGCTTGAGGGACCATACGGGATGTCAGGAAAAGAACCCAGGGAGCTGTGTGTAAGGCAAATATGCTATACACTATACTATCTCTTTGGCCCCCATGAGATGATAATTTTATATTGGATTAAAGCTGTTTTTGCATTCCCAAATTACCAGAGCCCAGACCCTCTGTTTGTTCACTCACTTCCCAAGCAAGTTTGATCCTGGTTGTTATCCCTGAGGTCTTTTTGTGTGTTGGTATAATGAGAATTCATCAAAGGGCTCCTGAAGATAATGCAGAGTTTAATTTTTTGATCCGCAGACACGACCTAAGTATTCCCAGCGGCACTTCTGTCCTATAACCTATGTCCTATCTCCGGTCGCCACACTAATAAACTACGGTGACTTTTCCTCAGCATGTCATCAAAAGCTTTCTCAAGCTCAGCCTTTGTCCCTTGTAAGAAACAACCAAGAAAACACTTTAGTAGTTTTCTTCCCTCCCTGTTCTAAGTAGGTTATATACTTATAGACCTCACAATTATAGACCTCATTCCCATGACCTGAAGGAATGATTTGATAGATTAGATTAGATAGATTAGATAGACAGACAGACAGATAGACAGATAGACAGACAGACAAACAGACAGACAGACAGACAGATAGATGGATCACTGTCTTCCCATTGCTCATTGATTTGCTCGAGTGGGCACTAGTAACATCTCCATTAGTCCTGTCACAAGCAAGTGCAACCCAAGGGTATCTACTTGCTACAGAGACAGGAGGAGTCCAAAACCATTCTTCAGGTTATGGAACTGAGGTCCATAATAGTTACTAGTCTTTGGCATAAAAAGTAAATAAAACATGGTAGCTTGTCAGGCTTTACCGTGTAGGTGGTATAGTCTCAGTAGAAGGGTCTCAACCCAAGCATCTACTGATGAAACTTAAAGGGGGAAGATCAGGTTTTCTCTTGGATGGAGCTCTGAGGAACTATGGAGTCTGGATGTTGAGAATGACTAGCTGCATGATGTATGGTTTGCTCTGGCTTCTTGCCAGGCTTACTGGTATCAGTTAAAACATGTCTATAACTGTTTACTATGTATAAATGTGAAAAAAATGGGAAGAACCTTATGCAAAATTCAGTATCCTATAAAAATATTGCGCAGCAGGGACACGTGGCTCTGGCGTGGGTGGGTCTCTCTCTTCCGGGGCAACTGGCATGGAGGCGGAGAAAAGGGCAGGGTCCAAAACTCCACTCTGAGTCCGGCCAGCATGGTCTCTCCCCGCTCATGAGAGCAAACGCTTGGAGAAATGTTGGACTGGGCCAGGGGATGGCCAAGCCTCTTACCGGGAGGTCAGCTCCATGGGTTGCTTCCACATGGGGCTGGCCGAGCAGTGCAGCTGTGGGTCTGAAGTGGATGGGTCTGGATCTCTTCCGGGGTTGCAAATTAGCTGAGTCTGGCATGGGTGGGTCTCTCTCTTCCGGGGCAACTGGCATGGAGACGGAGGAAAGGGCAGGGCCCAAAACTCCACTCAGACCTCTGGGGGTCCCGGAAGCAGCCGGATGAGACTCGCCCACCACACTAGCCACCACCTTCGCTGTCTGGATGCTAGGATACTACCTCACAACCAGACTAACAGAGCAAAACCAGTTCGAGCCCAGGTAGGCAGCTCCCAGAAGCGGGAATCACTGGGAATTCGTCAGATGGAATCAGGGGTCGGCCCTTCCCCCTCCATTTTGTTGATCCTGGTGGCCCCGCCCAGGAGCTGCCCTGGGGCGACCAGCCATAGCATGAAGAGCCTCACACGCAGCTGGGGAAGCTGGAACTTGGCTCACCCCAGGCCCAGCTGACCATGGGGCTCCCAGGAGGACAGATGGGTTTTGGGGAGTGGGTCCATCACCTCTGGGGGGTCCCGGAAGCAGCTGGATTAGACTCGCCCACCACACTAGCCACCACTTTCGCTGTCCGGACGCTGGGATACTACCTCATGACCAGATTAACAGAGCAAAACCAGTTTGAGCCCAGGTTGTCCATTAAAATAGTGGCAACAGTTATGTCCTTTGATGCACTGCATTCTACAATGTGCAGGAAAGTTTGGCGGAGGGAGAGATAGATTGGAGAGAAAGGACATGCAGAACCCGCCAAGTAGTTGAAGTGTGGAAGGGGGAGGGAGGTGGGGACATTGGTGATGGGAGATGGGTTCGGGTGGAGGGATGGATATTGGAACACCGTAGACCCAAAACTCTACATGAGTATATTGCAATTGTATGTCTAAAAGTGGTGTAATAAAATTTGGGAAAATAAAATAAAATAAATTTTAAAACATTTAAAAAACAAAACAAAAAAAAAACTCCACTCAGAGTCCAGCCAGCATGGTCTCTACCCCGCTCATGAGAGCAAACCCTTGGAGCAATGTTGGACTCGGACAGGGGATGGCTGAGCCCTTACCGGGAGGTCAGCTCCATGGGTTGCTTCCACATGGGGCCGAGCCGAGCACAGCTGTGGGTCTGAAGTGGATGGATGGATGGATGGATGGATGGATGGATGGATGGATAGATAGATAGATAGATAGATAGATAGATAGATAGATAGATAGATAGATAGATAGATAGATAGATAGATAGATAGATAGATAGATAGATAGATAGATAGATAGATAGATAGATAGATAGATAGATAGATAGATAGATAGATAGATAGATAGATAGATAGATAGATAGATAGATAGATAGATAGATAGATAGATAGATAGATAGATAGATAGATAGATAGATAGATAAAAAAAGAAAAGTGACAGGTGGGCTTACAAAAGGACTTTTATTTTTCTTTCTAATCCAAGGGGATCAGAAGCATGAGAGCGGGAGAGAGCCAGTGACATCTGTCAAAGAGGTGCAGAAGGTTCTCAGAGTAGTACAGCAGCAATGGACGGTCATTTTTTTGCTCAGGTGGTGATAAAGGGCTTCTTTTTTGGCTCTTCAAAGAAGGTTGGGGAGAGCAAAGGTGAGGAGAATTTAAAACAATCACTTCAGTTCCCACACTTTGAAGGAGACAAAAGGGTCAGAGTTGGGGGGAAGATTTTCCTTAGACTCCCCACCTGCCTAACGCAAAATCCAAATGACCGAAGTCTTACTTCTATGGGACGAGGACCCGACGCTGACCCACATGACGAGGACTCCTGACACTGACTTTCAATAATGACAAGAAACAATGAAATCAATAAGCATCATCCTATCACATCTCCTGGTCCCCAAAATTGACTATATGTTCTGTATTCAGTGTCCAGGTAACAGTGGACATAACTTATGGGAAGTACCATAAGTTATGAGACATAACTTATGGGAAATAATAAAATTAGACCAGAAAACAATGACACGGAAGTGAAGATAGGCACACACAGTAGCTAAGCAGACCAGAAGGGTCCTCTAACCACCTGAGCACAGCCGGCCAATGCTCTCACATCATAAGACTTTTCAGCAAATACGGCTACAAACAAAAATGATACCCCGTGTGCTTATGACCACCTGTGGATTTCTCAGCTCTGAATAATGATATCTGTGGCCCACTGAGGACCTCTCAGGTTGGGGCAGTCCACAGAGGTCTCTGCTATGAGGAGAACATTCTGGATAGGTGATGTGTGGCCGTACAGTCACAGGCAGTTGTGAACACTCAACATGAGGCAATCGCAAAGGCAATTTTTTATTTGCTTTTTTGGGTCATACCCGGCAATGCTCAGGGGTTGCTCCTGGCTCTGCACTCAGGAATTAATCCTGGTGGTGCTCAGGGGACCATATGGGATGCCGGGGATCGAACCTGGGTTGGCGCGTGCAAGGCAAACACCCTACCCACTGAACTATCACTCTGGCCCCGCAAAGGCAATTTCAAGTTGATGAGTTTTTAGCAGCACAGCTCTAGAGGAAAAAGCTGGTCCCTCAATCGTTTGCAATCTCTTGTGACCTCAGAACTCCGGGATCAGGTCTGGACCCATGACAATGACCTCCAAGGCTCTTCAGAGTCTTCGGCCTGGCCCCAGCCTTCACCCTACTCCACTGACAGTGAGGGGCTGAGACCAGAGCGCATCCTCTCCAGAGCCTTTACCCGGCACCGCCCTTTCCACCTCAGCTCCCCACACAATCACCTCTTCACTCTCCGCCCCCAAACCGGGCCCATTAAGTGTTTGAGGGAGCCCTCCTTCACTTTGTGGGAGCTTCAGGGCACGGCATCAGGCTTGGCCAGAGAGGTAATGACCATAGCAGTGTGTGCACACACACACACACACACACACACACACACACACACACACAGAAATACAAAGACACACAGACACATGCAATGTTCCTTGGCAAGTCCAAAGGATGATTGGAAGGTGACACCAGGCACTTAGAGTTAAGGACTTGGGGAATCAGAGAGCAGGGTTCTCCCTAGCACTTAGGGACAGGACAGGGCAGAGAACATGGCCGGCCTGAAGTGACCCTCGCAACTGTCCCCTCGACCGGGTTTCCTTCCCTTTGCGTCATTGCTGCCCCCATGGGCACTAACCTTTTCTAGATGAGACAACTGTGCTCTTCCCTTCTCACCCGGGATTGACTGGTCGTCCAGGGGAGTCAGGCACTGTGGAGCCTCCCTGGGTCCGTGGGGCAGGCTGAGGCAGAACGCCCCAGAGACAGTGCTCGTGGAGGCCGTTAGACACACATCCAAGATGCCTTTAGTGCAGGCTTCGGGGCTCTGGGAGGCTCGGAGAAGAGGCTGGGATTGTCCTTCTGGAGTCAGCAGACTCAAGGGCCCAGCCGTGGAACTGCAGGAGTGGCTTGCCGTTGGGATAGTCCCTTGGGCTTCCTGTGCGGGAACATTTAAGTCTCTGAGTGGGGGCCTGGTTACCAAGAGTGCAGAGCCTTTGGGTGGGTGCCTTGCACGCCGGCTGCAGAAAGGGAGTCAGTCCCTAATGAAGCCCTGGAGTGCTCTAAGGCCATTTCGATGCTGCATCTAGGGGCAGGCACAGGCTGGGGAGATTCAGTCAATCAGAAGAGCTTCATAGACTGTGACACAGAAGATGCAGAGATGGAGTCCAAGTACCATTCCCGATCAGTAGAGGCCGACGGGGGAGAGAGTCATGGGCGGCTGCCCTCTTTCAACACACAGATTAAGGCCCGGGGTCGAGCACCACCGGGGTCTGGGCAACTCTGCGAGCAAAGCAAGTGGCTGCACCTCTCTGAGCCTGATACTTCATCTGTAAAATGGGGTCATGCTCATTCCTCTTCCTCTTCAGGATCTAGTGAGAAATGGGATTCAGTGAAAAGCCTCCAGCAGGGGGTGCTGTTACTGCAGCTGCCCTCCTCTCCCCGAAACCCCAAAGCATCAGCCCAGGGAAGCCCTGCCTGCCCCCAAAGGGTCCAGCTCTGCTACTGAGTATTCTGGGGGCCAGTGCAGGGAAGGGTCATGTCCAACGCCTAAACCAGCATAAGAGCAATCCGGGACAAGTCATTGCTCTTTCTCTGCGCCTCAGTTTCCCCATGCGTGTAGGAGTGGAGCCGAGAGAGCAGTGGGAGTGCTTACTCTTAGGGAATGCTTACTCTGTGCTCCACATATAGAATATGTCCGGATCCCCAATCAACCCCCGAGGAGATGCCAGCAAGACCACTTGGCACAGCAATAGAGGCAATGAGGGGTCCCCGTGAGGAATGACCTGATTAGTGGGGAGACAGTTCCTTCTGGTGCTTCTCTGGGCCCAACACCCCTCAGACACAGAAATAAGAGTCAGTCCCTGCAGCCCCCAAAGCACCTACTGTGTGTGAGGAGCTGAGTCAGGCCCAGGGGGAGCAGGGGAGACATCTCCACCCGGAGACTTGACTCAGAAATTCATAACATGGATGCCCATTGACTCTTCCCTCATTGTAATCTATTTCATTCTCACCAGCTAAGATTTCACGGGAGACACAGGCAGCAAAAAGAGAAGTGGGAGTAAGGATAGATGAGGTGGAAAAGAAAATTACTTTCTTGGTGAAGAAGTCTAGCCCTGAACCCAAAGTCAGATGAGCTCTTGTTATAAGGCAGCCACGGAGATCACACAGGTGGAGGGTCTGCGTGCACCTGTGTCTTACACCCTACCCACCCCCACACCTCTTTCAAGGCAAGATAGCAGACTTTACTATTCTCAGTAAAAAAAAAAGAAGAGAAAAAAGCCATTTTCTTCATGAATGTGTGATTTCTTTCCACCCTAGCTGACTGTACTGAGAATCTGTCCACAGCAACATGGGTACCCGAGCCTCAGGCATTTCACCATACGTCATCAACCTGCTTTTCCCTGATCCTTGTCACTTTGCAGAGGCTAATGTCAGTTTGCTTTTTTGTTGTTGTTGTTGGCAGAGTATCCTGATATATATTTTTTGTTTGTTTGTTTTTAATTTCTCATTTGGTAAAATGGAATGAGAAATAGCCTCACCCTGCTAATTTTTTTTTTCTTTTTTGGGTCACACCCAGCGATGCTCAGGGGTTACTCCTGGCTCTGCGCTCAGGAATTACTCCTGGCAGTGCTCAGGGGACCATATGGGATGCCGGGGATCGAACCCGGGCCGGCACAGGCCGGCCGCGTGCAAGGCAAGCGCCCTACCCGCTGGGCTATTGCTCGGCCCAACCCTGCTAATTTTTGAAAACCTTATCCGGAGGACACGTGCTTCTGGAGGCATTTGTTTTTGGGAGACTTCACTATTACCTTATTAGACAGAGGTAAGTCCCGTTTCTCATTTGAAAGGTCTGTGGTTCTTCAAACCTCTCTGTTTACGGGGCTGAGACTTCTATACTCTCTCACACAAATGGAGTCAGATAGATTTCTTTGCCTCTCATTACAAGAGTCCTAATATGTCAAAATCCTGGGGTTTCTATAAACTCAGGGGTCCCTTTGGTCTACCTTGCAGCCACATAGCTATGAGAAGCTAAGTGGTTGCCAGCATAATTTCCTTGGATGTGATAGTGTGTTAAACACACTATGGCATGTTACAAGTTGCAGAGAGATGGCTGGTTGATATACAGTCTGATTCCCTGGATTTAAACACGTAACACCTGTGTTAAGGTGTGTATCCTTTGGCTGTTTAAAAACACTGGCATTCTCATCAATAATAGACCTGGACAGTTTCCTGGATGTTCACGGTTCCTCCTGGGTAGATTTTCAGTAGGAGACTGTCTACTGAATTTCAAATTTGTCTACTGGATTTAGACATTGGCTGTAGAGCAGGAGATTCATTGACTTTTCTTCCCCACCCCTCAAATAAGCTAAATTCCATCAACACTATTTTTTCCTTCCATTTGGGCTCCTGGGAGAGGAATGCCTGTAGAATTTCTACAACTTATGTATGTTAGGGGAGGGGAGGGGTTCAGGCAGGGATTTTATTTTTAGTTCCATTTCCCAGTACATCTCACTGATAATATCCATATCAAAATCTCAACAACAATGCCAGTGCTAGACCAGTGTAACCTGGAAAATGTCAAAAAATGTTGCCGTGTTGCTGGGGTTTCTTTTCAGTCATAATAAAGTCAGCCCAGGCCATTGTCTTAAGAGTATGACCAAAATGTTTCTAGAGTAAACTTCTCTGGCTGGAGCAATTTCCTTTCCAGATTGTCAGATTTCAAAGTTATGGGTGGACTGTCACAATCTTAAATATTTAAGACCAACTAGTGAGCCACATTGGACCAACATTATGTTCTTAGATTCCACTTGAGAGTTCTGACCAAAGGTAACGTCGCCTTCCCCCTCCCTCTCTGATGATTGCCCCAGCTGTGTGCATCCTTGCAGCGTTTAACTGACTCCGTGGTTTTGAGTAGAAGGTGACCTGGAACTGTTAGCCTGAGACTGAGAAGAGAGTATGTTTTAGCACTTAGAACATGAATCAGACTTAAGATATTTCTTGTGTTTACAAGAGAGCTCAAGTCATGCCTAAATAAGGGGTATTTAGATGCCAAAGTAGTTTCTGAATAAAAGTTATTATATGTTTAAAATAGGTATTTTATTTTTCTTTTTGGGTCACACCCAGTGATGCTCAGGGGTTACTCCTGGCTCTGTACTCAGGAATTACTCCTGGAGTTGCTCGGGGGACCATATGAGATGCCAGGGATCGAACCGGGTCAGCCACGTGCAAGGCAAGCACCCTGCCCGCTGTATTATTGCTCCAGCCTCTAATATTGGATATTTAAATCCAATTTGTAAGTATTTTGTGTGAAATTAAAACCAAACAAGACAAAACAAAACCAAAAAATGCCACAAAGTTATGTGGAGTTGGTGACGTAAAGCATCTGGTCTCATGGGTCCAGTAGTCTGTTTTTGGTATGCTATTGAATTTTTTGCATTGCATACCTCCATTATATATACCTATTATTTCTCCTTTCTTTAATTTAGATGAACTAAAGAACTTCCAATCCTAAGCAACATAGGTACATTAATAATTATTCACTCTGGCGTCACCGTAACTCGGTGGAGACGGGCACAGTGGCTTTCACCGACTGTCAGGAAGGTGCAGTTCCCTTTCGGTGTCATCTGCTAGAGAACGACCTGGCTGGGGCAGACACCCCCCCTCCCCAGCTCACAAGGACTGTCAGGGATTCTCCCGCCTTTACCCGGACCTGGGGAGGAGGGGAATGTTTCTAGGAGGAGAAATTCACTTAACAGCCATGCAGTGTATCTTGGGCTGTGCAGAAGCTTAATTGTAGAACAGAAGTAGAAGAAACGAATGGCTCGACTTCCTGGCCTGCCACTGGCTGGCACGTCCGCCCCAGAGACTGGGGCCTGTGGGCGGCCTCCTGTGAGCAGTGCTGGCATTTCTGATTCCCCGAGTTCTGGCTTGGTAGGATCTCACCACCGAATGCGCCACTGCCAACAACCCCACAGCCATCACGCCTGACGACTACTTCAACCAGAACTTTAACCTGAAGGACAGGGACATTGGAAGGCCCAAAGAGCTGACCATCAGGACACGAAAGCAAGATCCTGCTCCTGTGTCCAGCTCGTGGGTTTCAGAGGTTGGGTTCTGTATTGCCACATCCAGGCATTCTTCAGGACTAAAATCTCCTTTAGCTTTAAAAAAATAAATTGGGGGCCACAGCGAGCAATGCTAAGGGATGACTCCTGGCTTTACACTCTAGAATCACTCCTGGCGGGCTTGGGGGACCACATAGTGTGCTGTAGATCGAACCTGGGTCAGCCATATACAATGTAAGTACCGGAGTCCTATCTTTCTAGCCTCTGTTTCTCATCTTTGAGGGAAAGTTCTCATTTCCCTACCATGTATGCTGTTTTCTGTAGGTCTGTCATATATGATCTTTGTTAAGGAGACAGATAATAAGCTAAATACAGAATCAGTCAGTATGTGGTTTGAATTACCCTCAGTTCTGAGCTAGAGTGGAAACATGGCTAACCATTGATCACTTGGGATCCTCAACGGGCCAGTCGAGACAACGTGAGGCAGTGAACACTGAATGATCAGGGAAGACGGTCAGAATTCTAACTTGCCTTGGCCCTTCAGAAGAGCATTGTTTGGGTAAAATGGGCCTGTGTTTGGGGTCAAAGATGGAAACCTAGACTTTAAGAAGTTGGGTCGGAATTTAAACACTTCTCCTAGCTCATAACCTCCTGCCGGGTGTTAGTGTCTGGCATAAGACACCCGTGGTAGGAATACTCTAGAACAGGAGTGAGGACAGCCCTTGGTTCATAGTCTCAGGCACTCAGGGATCTCTTTCCTCGGGGAATGGTTCTTGTCCCATATTCGTGGATCGGTGTTGTGGCTCTGGATATGATACTTGAAATCTCTTTAGTGCCCATTGACTAGGTAATACTGAGTCACATCCCTTCATGCACCGCAGAATTGGCTTGGGGCTCAAGCTTGGGGCTTGAGGCGATATTATACTTGCCATGAGCTGGAAAGTCTACTTCCCATGTAAACTCTGAAAAATCACCCATAAAACCAACCAAGTTCCCTCTCTGGGAACAACCCTACCAAGTTTCTAGCTTATTCTGCTATTTACTGATCAAATACTATAGAGGACTTCTGAAGGACTCTTTCTCTTCTTCACTTGCATGTATTTTTTTGTGTGTGGGGAGGGCACACTTGCCGGGCAGCCGTGTGGGACCCCAGCAATATTAGGGTTCGAGTCCCTGGTCATGCTCAAGGGTTGACGATTGAGGAACAAAACCCGTGAGTCCAGAACAGTTCCAAAAGACTTTTTACTTCTCATCAACATTAAACACATTCTGCTACCACAATCCAGGGCAAGGGACTCCCCCAGACCTAGAGCTCCTGATCTGACGCTCAGACCATGAGCTCTGGCCAGGATGTTTCTCTCACAAAGGTGTGTCTTCCCCATGATAGCACGTTTGTCTCTCCTAGCTCGCCAAAGCAGAGCAAAAATGCCTCAAACTTTCCTCCAAGGCAGGGCCTTGTTACCAAAGATCAAAACCAGCTTTTAGGTGCAGATTCCAGGTGGGACACACCTTTGGTGCAGGCTAAGAAAATGCTAATGTCAGGCCTATGATGCTGCCTTCCTCTCCGATCAGCTCTTTTGCAAACACCTAAAGAGGGAGCTGGTATATAGAATTACACCTGATATTCACTTTATATAATTCAGACCATATACCCCATGTTGGATCAACATCTCCATCCCCACAAAGTCCTTTGTCCATCTGCTCTGCTCCAAGGAAATTTCTAAGTGCTCTGATCTTTGATTACTGGAAGGATCTTACAAGCTCACTTTAGAACAAACTAGTACAATCTCCCCTTAGATGTTTTTTTGTAGAGCTAAACTTTCCTCCTTAAGGGTGTCCCATATACAAGCCAAGGTGGCGCTTCCTGGTACTGTCCAGTCCCACAGAGGACCCATGGGGGATATGAGGAAATATCAATCCAGACAGTCTTGGGGGCTATAGTAGTAATCATGACGAGATTCCAGGAGCTATTAATCAGGAGCCAAACTTGCCTGTATCTGCAACACCCTTTTTCAGCATTTACACAAAAGAGAGATCTCTTTAGCATAAAGCTCTGGCCTAAAATGGCTTTATACAAGGAGAGGATACAAAGATTCAGAGCTTCCTAGGGTGTGGCATCATGCAACACACACCCAGCTGTGTTCAGGGCTTATTCCTGACTCTCCCCTCAGGACTCACTCCCAGTGGGATTAGGGGATCATATGGGTATGCTGGGGATGAAACCCAGTCAGCAACATGCAAGACAAGAACCTGCCCTTTGTACAATAGCTCTGACCCCTAACATGCATTTTTTTTAAAATCTGCATTAAATTTATGTCCTCTTTAAGTACCCTTATTATAAAAAGAATAGGTTGCATGAAACTTACATAACAGCATGCAAAGAACTGAGGTACAGGGGGGATTATCTAATCTGTCCAGGCCCAGTGACTTCTAGAGGAATTTGAACTGGGACCATCAGGCTGTCCTAAGTCCTGTGCTCAGCCACTGTGCTATGTTTCCATACCGTCTCACCTAGTCAAGGTGTCTGCTGGGGACCCTTCTAAGTTCTCACTTTGACTCAGGGCACTTTTTATTTCTTTTTAAAATTTTTTATTATACCATGTGAGACATACAATTACAAAGGTGTTCATAATTGGTTCTTGGTAATACAGTATTCCAGCACCCATCCCTCCACCAGTGCCCCCATTGCCACCACCAATGTACCCCCACCCCCTCCCACCCACCCCCCCCCAGGCTGCCTCAATAGAGGTGTCTGGCTCTTTTTATAATTTTTTAATTAAACATTTTATTATACCACCATGAGATATACAATTACAACCTTGTTCATGTTTGGAGGTTTCGGTCACATAGTGTTCCAGCACCCGCCCTCCACCAGTGACCATTTCCCACCACCAATGTCCCCAATTCCCTCCCCCCTCCATAGCCTGCCTAAATGGCAGGTTCTTTATCTCTTTTCTCTCTCCCTCTCTCTCTCCCTTCCTTCTCCTACACATTGTGGGTTGCACTACATACATTTGGAAGCCATCATGTGCATTTTTTGCCTGTAATGTTCAGTTTTTTTTTTTTTTTTTGCTTTTTTGGGTCACACCCGGCAATGCTCAGGGGTTACTCCTGGCTCTGCACTCAGGAATTACTCCTGGCGGTGCTCGGGGGACCATATGGGATGCCGGGGATCGAACCCTGGCCGGCATGGGCCGGCCGCGTGCAAGGCAAACGCCCTACCCGCTGGGCTATCGCTCCGGCCCAGTTCAGTTTTTTTTTTTTTTTTTTTTTTTTTTTTTTTGCTTTTTTGGGTCACACCCGGCGATGCTCAGGGGTTACTCCTGGCTCTGCACTCAGGAATTACTCCTGGCGGTGCTCGGGGGGACCATATGGGATGCCGGGAATTGAACCCGGGCCGGCACGGGGCCTGCCTCGTGCAAGGCAAGCGCCCTACCCGCTGGGCTATTGCTCCAGCCCCTGTAATGTTCAGTTCTATGTTGGTATCAGCCCTTTCGACATTTATTCACACATGTTCCCTTTTCTGTCTTACCTAACCTCTGACTCCCTCACGTTTGCGGTAATTTCCACTTTTGGTAAGATCACCTGATATATTTATGTCATATAAATAAATGCAGTCATTCTATGTCTCTCTTTCCTTCTGACTAATTTCACTCAACATGATCCTTTCCATGTCCATTCATTTATAGGCAAATTTCATAACTTCATTTTTCCTAACAGCTGCGTAGTATTCCATTGTGTAGATGTACCACAGTTTCTTTATCCAGTCATCAGTTCTCAGGCATACTGGTTGTTTCCAGGTTCTGGCTATTGTGAATAGTCCTGCTATGAAAATAAAAGTGTGCATTGTGTTTCCACTGTGTGTTTTTGGCTTCCCAGGGTATATTCCCAGGAGTGGTATGGCTGGGTCAAAAGGGAGCTCAATTTCTAGTCTTTGGAGGAATGTCCATATTGTTTTCCAGAAAGGTTGTACAAGTCAACATTCCCACCAACAATGTATGAGAGTCCCCTTTTCCCCGCATCCACGCCAGCACTTGTTGCTTTTACCCTTTTGAATATGGGGCCAGTCTCTATGGTGTGAGGTGATATCTCATTGTTGTTTTGATTTGCATCTCTCTGATTCAGGGCACTTTATTAGGTAAGAGACCAACAATGGAATCAAAAGTTTTCAATATGAACCCGTGAGTTAGTGCCCATTTCACTTGAGACCGCTGTCTATCAGGTACCAAAACTCTGGTATAAATGCAGGCCCCAAAACAAACAAAAAACAATACTAACAATGGTTATTTTGAAATAGAAAAATGCTAGTATTTTACAACATCTGTAATTTTATGTCAAAGTTCTAATGAAGAAATAGAATAGGATAATTTTGCCTGGAGTTAAATCCAACCCTCCTTAAAAGCTTTAATCAGTTGCAAAATCTGATTCAGTTGGTGCCAAGGTAAGATGGCTGTGTAGTCTGAGACTAATATGTTGCTTTCCTGATTTCCCATTCAGTTGAGTTGCTGTATGATATTATATCTAAAATACTGGTAAAATTTCTCCAGTCCCATGAAGATTATGGTAGCACGAGAAAAAATATGTATACCAGCTGACATAGAATACATGGTAAGATCTTCTGCCACATAGAGTCACAGATCCAAACTGTTTTCCTGCCCCTATCTTCGAGCGGCCTACGGAGGTAACTCCAGGCAAGATGCAGAACCACTGGGAAGCCGTGTACTGCAATGATATACCAAATACTCTTTAATAAGCCAGGAAAATACACTGCTGCTCTAGGAACACACTTCTGTGTGGATACAGGTCACTCTGCACTATGCCCATAAACACCTTTAAGTGAGTCTCTACATCCCTTTTCATGACTCTTTGATTGAATTACACTACACAACAAAAGATCCAAATTGTATTGAATTGACTTGCAATACATTCATGAAGAAGTGAAAGCTGGAGGATAGATTATTCAGTTACTAAATCAGGTCCCACCCACACGGCAGAGCCTGGCAAGCTACCTGTATTGTATTCAATATGCCAAGAACAGTAACGATGATGGACCTCATTCCTATGACCTGAACAAATGGTTTGAGTCTCTTCATGTTCCTGTAGCGATCAGATGCCCTAGGGCTACACTAGCATGCGACAGGGATGAATGGAGATGTTACTGGTGCCCGCTTGAGCAAATCGATGAACAAAGGGAAGACAAGTGATTTAAAACCAGGAAATAGGGATCAAGGTCCTGTAAGGCAACATTTAACCTTAAGCATTCTTCATGTCTCTGCTTTCTGAGAGACACTCTGAACTCTGCTCATCAATTAGGAAGATAATCCTAATTCTCCCTACTGTGGGATCTTGTTGAATCGGGAACTTCAGTAAAATCCCTTAGATCTTTTATAAATAATCAGGGACTGGAGTGATAGCCAGTGGGGAGAGTGTTTGCCTTGCATGCAACCAACCCAGGTTTGATCCCCGGCATCCCATGTGGTCCTGAGCACTGCCAGGAGTAATTCCTGAATGCAGAGCCAGGAGTAAAACCAGAACATTGCTGGTTTGACACAAAAAAGGAAAAAAACAACAGGTACTCTCTCTTCCCCTCAGCAAAGGATAATTCTCTGCTACATTTTCCATCAATCCCAAAACTCCTTTTGATCAGAGAGACCTCTGACTCCTCCTGGTCAAGAGTTGGGGCAGTGGACCTTTGAAATTTCATTTCCCAGCATGCCCTGGGGAAGCCTGTCACTTTCCAACTGAGTTGGACTGTATTGCAAATGCAATGTCATTTTCTCTTTCCTGTATACCCTTTGCATATTCTTCTGTTAGAGCAAAGGCCTTTGAATAGACACAGGAAGATAGTTAAGGTTCTTCAGATAGTTAAGAAGTCAGGATTCCGGGCCGGAGCGATAGCCCAGCGGGTAGGGCGTTTGCCTTGCACGCGCCGGCCCATGCCGGCCCGGGTTCGATCTCCGGCATCCCATATGGTCCCCCGAGCACCGCCAGGAGTAACTCCTGAGCGCAGAGCCAGGAGAAACCCCTGAGCATTGCCGGGTGTGACCCAAAAAGCAAAAAAAAAAAAAAAAAGAAGTCAGGATTCCAACTCTGTTCCAGTATATCACCCCAGGAAAGGATCCATGGATAAGGGGAGATCCCCTGAGAGGAGAGGGGAAAAGGAGAGAGCTTCAGACTTTCTAGAGCCTGTGGTCTTGTTCTTTGTCCATATGTGTATAGGGGGAACAGTTTTGGCCCTGAACAAGGCCAGGGACCACACAGAACCCCCAATATCTGTTGGGGACCCCAGTAGGCCCCAACAAGCAATGAGAGAGGGAACTCCCCTATCTGTCCAGGAAGAGATAGGGCAATTTTAGCCCTATCTTTGACAAAGCAAAATCTAATCATTTGCTTCAACTAATGGGAAACTTAATTTGCTGTTTCAAGAAGGATCCCATTGTTGTTGCTGGTCAGGGTTGCTGTGTGGTGGGCAAGAACAACTGTGCCCAATGAACAGTGAAACAAGACTGAGTCCGAGTGAGGAACGTGGATCCTGCTTTGGTAAGATTGAGTGGAGGTTCACCGCTGTGAGAACGAAATCACCCTTCCCACCTGGCAGAGGATTCATCTCTTAGCAGATAATACAGGATATAATACAGGGTCTAGTTTTGTTCTATAGGTTTTTGCAAGGAAGCAAGCCCAGATATTTGCCAAATTCAGTAGAAACTTTATTTGAGAAAAGGAAGGGAAGGAAATTTTTAATGTTATCGACTCCACTGGTACCCATAACCTGTGGCCCATTCTCTGCCAGAAGTAGCCAAGCTATCTTGACCTTTTGGTCCACATTGTGCCACGGGAGTCCCTGGCTAAAAAGGTAGCTATTTAAATCAAAGCCACCGACCCTGGAGAGGAACTCTCTTTCCCTCCTCAGAGCTCAACAGCTTTTCCCCTTCCTTAGCATTAATCTCACTGTCCAGGGCATCGATGACTTGCTGCTGCCTGGTCCAGTGACCATCACTGTATCACTGTATCACTGTCTTCCCATTCATCATCAATTTGCTCGAGCGGGCACCAGTAACATCTCCATATGTCCTGTCGCACGCTAGTAGAGTCCAAGGGCATCTGCTTGCTCCAGGAACAGAAAGAGCCATTCCATCAGGTCATGGGAATGAGGTCTATAATTGTTACTGGTATTTGGCATATAAAATACGACACAGGTAGCTTGCCAGGCTCTGCCGTGTGGGTGGCATACTCTTGTAGTCACCTCTGATCTCCAGCATTTATTGATGAACTGTGCGACCGCTTGCGGCCGCGCAAGCCAGGCTGTGATAGGCTCTTCTGCTGGGTGGGATTCTGATGAGAGGGAAATCTGGATGTGGAAAATGGAGGCCCTCATGGAGTGGGGGTTGTCTCGCTTCTTGTGAAGCTCTGCTAGAGTGACGGGCCAGGGCTAGAACCTGCCATCCTTCCTGGGTGCCTCGTGAGCAGCTGGGCACAGGGAGAGCCGGTAGCAGCTCTGCCCCCATGTCTGTGAGTCTCTCCAGTGACCATAGAAATAGGTAAAATATTCCCTGTCAAAAGACACTATGTCATGTTCAGCAAAGTACAATAGCTTCTCCCGGTATTGGAATCTGATCGCTGGCAACCATCAGTTTCAGGGCTGCCTTCCAGTGCCTGAGAAGCCTTTGAGATCAGCCCCCCCACACACACCCTCATCTTTCCATCATCTCTGAGCCCCCCAACCCTCCCCACGGATTCCAACACCCATATTTGGGGTTGCAGATTTTGACCTCTGAAGATGGTTGGGTCCAGACATCAGCCTGGGAGGAAGGTAGAGAATCTGCAGCATTGTCAAAGGCTTCTTACATCAGCACCAAGGACAGATACTGCCTCATGGCTTCCTAGGGTCTAGTAGGTAGGTGTGTCTTGGTCCACCCAACCTCAGTTTTCAAGATTGGTTTTCTAAGTTCATGCTGGAGGTTTCATAGCTTAACGATCAAACATCACTTTTATTTAAAAACCATTTTTACACGAGGCAAAATGCACACACAGATAAGATAAACAGAGATGCCCCCCCCACCCCCCTTGAAGAGTTCTGGTACCACCCTTTCATCTGATGCTCTGTGTCGGCACTAAAGTTTCTGCACACATTCTGCTTGCCTGCCTGCCTTCAGACTTCACAGCAAATCTCCAACTTCTCTGGGCAAATTTGCTATCATGAGCACAGAACCCTCCTCCAGGGCTTACCCCCTCCAATTTGAACTCAGTGAGCTCAATATGGCCACAGAACAATAAATTTCATTCTTGTAACCTGGGATTATTGAAATCTTCCTGCAGGAAGCTGCAAAAAGCTACAAATACCCTGAAGGTTGGACAAGGAATTGGTCACATGAGAGCTTTATATTGATAAAATAAAATCATAAAATCAAACATTTCTGGTGTGGATGCCTCATGACACAAAAGCATCCATTACAAGCCAAGAAGTGAAAAGATCTTTTCTCCACAGAGTGAACTCCAGCCCGGGTGGCTTGTCCTAATTCCCATTGAATATTTCAGAGAGGAAGTTATTCGTCTGCTCTCTGGTCCTGTAGAGAACAGCTCTGTCAGGAACACACTCCCTCAAGCACGGTAATCTTGAAGTAACACCAGCAATGGATGTTATAAGAAGTGTGTGTGGGAGTATAGGTCAGGTGTTCTGAAGGTGGATGTCAACATTGAAAACCAATCATTGACTGTGAAAACGCAGAGACTTGGGGAGGGAGAGAAGCGAGATTGGGGATAGCAATGGCTGGCTGGGTCACTCAGCTGTCCCAGTGGTGCCTGGGGAGAGTCGAGGAAGGACAGATAGAGCCTTTGGGTCGGTGGAAGGAACACTGGTAGGAACCTCAGAGACAGCCCGAGGGTGGGTGTGAGGTACACCAGCCCCACAGATAGGATATGTGATTCAATAAACTGCCACTGAAATGCCTAGGCATGGAAAGGGGTTTTTAGGGACTGGATTTGGGAGAAGGGACGCAGCAGGCTACCAGAAAACAATTGTTGCTTGCTCTCAGCCAGGCCTCTGCCCCATTGCTCAAAATAATGGGTTGAGGGGCTTGTCCCAGGGAGGGGGATCCAAGCTCACTATCAGGATGGGCAAAGCACCAGCCCACAGAACACTTTTGCTCTTTAATTAGCATTAAATACCTATCCTTCCTGAACCAGTCGGCAACAAGGGCCAAGCTTCAGCTAAGGTCTGAGGGTTCCCAAGATCCTAAGATCATCAGAAGGTTCCCCTGGAGACGCAGAGACGCTGGGGATGAGCCTGCACAGATGGACTCACTGGCCCTTCACAGGGGACTGGGTTTTGCTTCTAGGAAACTTTGATCATTTGGGGGAGGAAGAGTTGAAATAAATGTCTGGGGAAAATTGGGTCCAGGCTGCCCCCGCTCTTGTCACACAGACAATATGTAAAGCAAGTTTGGTGCAGAAAGAGTTGGGGACTGGAGGTAACTAAACTTCTGTCATGGGACTCCAGAGTATGGGTGAGTGGAATTTGGGGGCGGGAAACTCTAGGTCTGTCCCAGAACTCAAAAGAACCTGTCCCAGATCCAACTGTCATCAGCATTAAATGAAAGGTTCCAGGAAGGGCATTTAAACCATTACCCAATTTCAGTGTCGTGAGTCCTAAATGTACACGTTCACAGGTACATGGCAAACAGGTATGCCGACCTGTTCTGTGTACACATGGGGCTGATAGGAGGGTTTCAGACAATGACAGATATTGTCCGTGAGCTATAAATATACGCCATCATATTCCTGTAAAGGCTAAGAAATATAACTGTTTCTCCCCTACTCATACTTAGTTATGCCTCCTCCATAAAGGCAGCCATACTATCCTTACTCTCCTAGACATTTAATTTTGTGGCATTAATAAAACATTGGTCCCTTGAAAGGATTTATCTACATTTTTTACATTAATCTTCATTAATGTGAATAGATCCTAATATTATTTCTATATGACAGATCAAGGAAGTGAGAACAAAGCTTGGAGTAACTTTCCCATATGGTTCCAAAGGGGATTTGAACTCCAGCCAGCAGGCATCTGCCCCCACCCCATGCGTTTTGGTTCGTGTGCTGTGTGGGCATCCTATATGCCGATTGCAACAAAAATCATGCCGCTACACCATTGTGATAGGTGCGTATCTGAGTTCATCCCAAGAAAACCCTCTTCCCAGGATTCACTTAAACCAGCACTATGGAAAAGAAAAACCAAGGCCTGACCAGGGAATAAATGAAAGCTTCCCCATGTCTTCTGCCGGCAAGGCCCTAGGAACTTCTTCTATGTCTTAATTTCTAATGTGTAGCACATGGTCATGACTCAGATCACAAGGATCTTAAAAGATGAGGTCCACGTTCCACCTGAAAATCAAATGTGGTCAAAACAACCCCCTTGGGCCTCCTTCCCAACAGCAGCAAAATGGGTGCCTGGCCAAGAAACAGGGCAGAGCCATAAACAGCATCTTCACTGACTACACCATGAGGAGATGGTAGAGCTAAAACCAGGGCTAGCGCCCACAGAGCTGACTGTGGTTTGCATATCCTAGACCGTGTCAGAGGGAAGGGGAGAGAACTGAGCAGTCCAGCCACTGTCCCTCATGCAAATCCAGTCCCCTTACTCTGCTGGTGGGAGCGTTCCTTAACTAGGAGGTCCAGGAGCTCCCTGACCTTGTTCATTAAGCCTCCAAGCACCAGGCAGCTGACCCCCTTCCCAGCTAACTGATACGAACTGCTGTCATCTGAGCTTGTTCTCTTGAAGGTAGAGCTAAGTCTCTGTGAACCGTTGTGATGGCAGTTGGTGTGGAATGTTCTGGATTCTATGTCAGTTAGGCCATCCAACTCATTTGGGACCTGACACCACCACCTCCCACCAGGAAGTCTCATGGAAAAGTCATTGGTTGAGACCAATTAGTGCTTGGGAGGGGTCTTGGGGGTAAGTCAGGGGATTTGTATATATGCTCTTGATCATTTGAGGGATCAGATAGCATATTTTGGCTCACAGATTAGCCCCAAGATTTCTTCAGGAATATGTCATGGCTTAATGGTGATTCCTGGCTGAAAGGAATGACTCTTGGCTCTACATCTCACAATCCATGTTACATTTATTAAATAGCTCTTAACAACTACTTACATTTGTTCTTTGCAATTATTGTAGCTCTCTAGATATCACTAGATCACTAGACATCCCGTTGTTCATCGATTTCCTCGAGCGGGCACCAGTCACATTTCCATTTGACCCTATCACATGCCAGTGTAGGCCAATGGCATCTGGTTGTTTCAGGAATATGAAGAGCCTCAAACCGTTTGTTCATGGTCTCTAGATATACATTATCATAAAACAAAATTCTAGCTTCAGAAAAGAGTGACACCAAAACTTCTCCCTCTATTGCCTGTATTTTTTTTTTTTTTTGCTTTTTGGGTCACACCCGGCAATGACAGGGGTTACTCCTGGCTCTGCACTCAGGAATCACTCCTGGCGATGCTCGGGACCATATGGGATGCCGGGATCGAACCTGGGCCGGCACAGGCCATCTGCATGCAAGGCAAATGCCCTGCCTGCTGGGCTATCGCTCCGCCCCTCTATTGCCTGTATTGCAATAGATTTCCAAATTATTTCATTGGTTTTATTTTTATAAATGGTCAAATTGCAAACCTAAGTTTTTTTTTTTTGTGGGGAACACACCCAGAAGTGCTCAGGCGTTACTTTGGGCTCTGCACTCAGGAATAAACTCCGGGAAAGGTTGGATACAGTAGCATACTGGATGCCAGAGACTGAACCCAGTCTAGCCACATGCAAGGCAAGTGCCCTACCCACTATACTATCTTTCTAGCCTCATAAGTTGATTTTGTTAATGGAAACAACTGCACTGCCTTCAAATATTTTTTCCTGTCAAGTTTGAAGCTAACCTACTTATCTCTCCAAGTACCACTCTATTAACTAGAAAAAAAGTTTCACCTGCTTCTAGAATCCATTTAGATTCTTTGAGGGCCAGAGCGATAGCACAGCAGGGTGGTTGTTTTGCCTTTCATGCAGCCAACCTGGGTTTGATCCCTGTCACCCCCATAGGCCCTCCGAGACTACCAGGAGTGATTCTTGAGCATAGAGCCAGGAGTAAGCCCTGAGCATCACTGGTCACTGTTACTGTCACTGTCTTTCCATTCATCATCGATTGGCTCTAGCGGGCCCCAGTAACATCTCCATATGTCCTGTCTCATGCTAGTAGAGCCCAAGGGCACCTGCTTGCTCCAGGAACATAAAGAGCCTCAATCCATTCCATCAGGTCATGGGAATGAGGTCTATAAGTGTTACTGGTATTTGGCATATCAAATACAACATGGGTAGCTTGCCAGGCTCTCCTGTGCAGGTAGCATACTCTTGTAGTCATCTCTAAATCCAGCATTTACTGGTGTGGCCCCAAAGAAGACAAAAAAAATCATTTCAAGTGGAGAATGGGCTAAAGTCTGTTTCAAGAAAAATAATAGCTTTAGGATCCTGGGAAATGTGTCAAAGGGCAGAATATATGTTTTGGATACAGCGGGGGTGCCCGGGTTCAGAACTGGTCACTACACACCTGAGTAGTTAGGCGTGTTCCTTGAGCTCCATGCCAGAATGGCCTAAAAAACAATTTTTTAAATATATACTAGCTGAATCTAAGTAAATATGATGCAGATAAAAACTCATCTTACCAGGGACCAATCAGAAAAGCAACAAGCAGAAGTGCTCTCAAGTGCTTAGTTTCTATTCTTTATAGAAAAAAGAAAAAAATTGTTACTGAATGTGCCAACTTATCAATCACCAGGTTTAGTCCCCAGAGCTCCCCACAAATGCCTTGGAAATTCTTAACCTAGTACTAAACTTTTGATACTAAGAGTAACCAAATACTCTCTTATCTATATATTGACTCTTTCCTATAAAATATCAAGTTTCATAAGTAAGCCACCATTTTGTTTTGCTGTTTTGTCTGTCTCTGGTCTTCTTCAGGAGTCTGGGGTGTGTCTCGGTGGTGTTGAGAGACACCTCTCATATGTGTGAGGCCCTACTAAGCCCAATCCCTACTACCGCAAACACACAAAAGTAATGTCCCAGGTACCATTTTCCAAATAGAAAATACTTCTTATTCATAGACGGGCTACTCCTGTAACAGACAACCAACTAAACATAGATTATTTTCTTCTGTGTAGTCTAGAAATAGATGTGTGTATATACACAGAGATGCAGAACAAAGAGACACAGCAGAGTTGCTTGAAAAGCAAAGCGCTTGGGGCAATTTTGACCATGGTCACTGTAACCCACTTGCAAAAGAAATTTCAAGACAAACCCCTCACTCATTTATTCATCTGGAGAAGGGAAATCTTTGGTTAGGATCATTTTATAGAACCTGTACATTTTACAGAACAGTACTGAAAATAGCACCTATGACATTAGATCATAAATAATTTATGATCATAAATAATTTACTTTAAAACCTTAGGAAAAGATTTCAAATGAACCATCAGAAAAAAAAACACTTAAAATTGTGATTCTCAACATGCCATCAAGCTGCTTTCTTGTAAATCAAAGGTAAAAGAGATGGGCTATCAGAGTTTTTCTTGAAAGTTATTTAGAAAGATGTGAGGGGAGACGAGAGAAGTACAAGCTCAAGAGAGAACAAAGCCTTCCCCAGAGTGGACATAGTAAGCAAAGAAAAACAGCAAGATCCATGTTCACGGGAGAACAAGGGCTTGAAGAGCGAGCCTGAATATTCCCTTTGAATAGCTTATCTGATACTTTCTGGAACCATCATAATGAAGTTCCACCATCTTCCTTGCATCCAGTTCTTCTTTTCAGATAAAATTCTGCTCAGCCCGTGTGCACGAAGTATTTTGTTGCACTGTCTTGAAGATAGGACTAAGAACCTCCGGCTCCGGGCACATCTCTTTGACTCCACCGTTCTCCCTGCATTAACATACGCCTCAGAGACCTGGGCCCTACGAAAGCAGGATGAGAATGCAATTCGGTCTCCCAGAGAGGAATCGAAAAAGCTATGCTTGGAATATCACGCCTCACTCAAGTGAGACAAGGAATCGGAGTTCTGACCTCCGTCGCTATTCCAGAGTCAGGAACGCTGTCTCGTTTGCCAAGGCATCGAAAATCAGATGGGCTGGACATGTAATGCGATTTGGAGACAACCGCTGGACTAGAGCCATTACCGACTGGATCCCACGGGATGTCAAAAGATCATGTGGCCGCCCACCTACAAGATGGTCAGACTTCCTTGTCAAGACCCTGAAGGAATGGTTTGAGGCTCTTCATATTCCTGAATCAACCAGATGCCATTGGGCTACATTGGCACGTGATAGGGTCCAATGGAAATGTTACTGGCGCCCGCTCGAGCAAACTGATGAATAACGGGATTCAAGTGATCAAGTGATCAAGTCTTGAAGATAGTCTGAAGACCAATAAAGCCTAAATCGGCTAAATCCTAAAATCTTCCCCGGCCATTCTTTTCAATGAGCGCTCATTCAGTGCCAGGGATCAAAGTGATGTGAACCACATGCCAGGTAAGTTCCTTAACCCCTGTGCTATCCCCGTGGCCTGGTGTTTGCCTTCTGCACGAGAGCAGGCTTCAGGCTTGAAGAGCAAGCTGAATATTCCCTTCGAAAGATCCTAATCTTATCCATTGTATTGGAGGGAAAGTTGTTTAGGGGTTACACCTGGCTGTGTTTAGGGCTCAGGGTCACTTCTAGGGATTCTTGGGGACCATGCAATGTCAGGATTCAAACCCAAGCCTCACACATGTGAAGCAAATGCCTCCCCACTAAGTCACACCCCTCAGCCTAAAATAACTTATTTTTTTTCATCTGTACTGGTGTTGACGAAAAGTGCTCCTGACTTCGGTAAATCTGAATCACACAGAAGAACTGAAAATAATGGTGTGGGCCGTGCAAAAGTCGACTTCTCAGCGAGGAACTGCAGGAGACTTTTCCCAAGTCCGACAACCAGCCAATCGGCTGACCGCAGAAACAGCAGATGAAGAAAGTCCAGTCGGGGCCTGAGGACTCTCCCGGCCCTTGGTGCTGGCCCAAAGGCTGGACTCCTGGTGAGTTTAGATGCTCGAACGTTTGTCACACACCCGGTCACGGCTGATACACAGAGATCAGACAATCCACCGGCCTTAGACTTTCTGGGACACAACCAGGCGGCTTCCACCTGAGCCCGCTGCCTCTCTGTCGGGCAACAGAGACAGCAGCTAAGCAGGTTCCTCCAAGGGAACGCCCTTCCTTCATATCCGAGCAAAAGCCCCCCGCAGTGCAGAGGCTGCCCGAGTCCATGTGCTGCTTGTGCCCATGTGGACAGGTTCCCGGCACATGTAGTGCCCGCATTTCCCCTCTTGAGATGTGAACTTTGATGCTCTGGTACCTGGCGCCAGGATGCGTCTGCTGGGGCGGCCTCTGCCCTTGGAGGAGACGCGCGAGCTCGGGCGCAGGGACTACGCCAGATGACAGCTTAGTCTCACTTCCTCTCCTTCTTCCCTTCCTAAAAGTCTCCAAATAAAATCTGCTTTTACTTTTTTTTTCTTTTCTTTTTTGGGTCACACCTGGCTATGCTCAGGGGTTTCTCCCTGGCTCTGCACTCAGGAGTCACTCCTGGAGGTGCTCGGGGACCATATGGGATGCCGGGATCGAACCCAGGCCGGCATGGCCGGCCACAGTGCAAGGCAAACGCCCTACCCGCTGGGCTATCGCTCGAGCCCCCATCTGCTTTTACTTTAAAAAAAATTCCCGCATTCAAAACACAACAAAAAAATAATAGACCACACATATATATACACACACACTCTTTTTTAATATATTTTTCTCTCTAGATAGACACGACTCTGTGGTAAACAGAAAAGATGCTGGTAACACTGAGAGGGAAAAGGAGGACGTTTCACAGTCAGAACCACCCTCCCACACGCTCGGCTCCAGGACACTGGGATACACGACTATGAGACCGGAAGCAGCACAGAAAGCCGGAGTTGTTCCAAATCACAACCGTGGACACGCCTCTGGACAGGGATGGGGCAGAGGGACCTTGTGCTGTGCTTCGGGACCAGCCTGTCGACAGGGGAAACGGGAGCCCACCAGTCTGGGGCCTGGGCTGGGCCAAGGTGACGGTGTAGTGTGACAGCTGGGTCAGGGGATGTTTGCAGGCTGTTTCCCACGGGACGGGGTGAGGAGGGGCACCTTGCAGGGGGCGCTCTGTGCGAGGACAGGCCATCCTGGTCACGTCCATCCTGCCTGCAAGGCCCTACAGAGGCTGAAGGCGGGTCCAGGAGCACCTGGAGGTGCAGGGGCCATGGGAGGAAGCTTCGCCAGCAGGCAGGGTGTGAGTCTTTCTCTCCTGGTTTGCTGGTGGCTTCAAAATGCTCGTTGGTCCCCTCTCTGTCTTGACCCGAGGCCCGGTGGCCCCATCCAAGAACTGCCCCCCATGACCGGCCACATCATGCAGAGCCTCAGACACAATGGAGAGAGCTGGCACTCAGCTCTTCCCTAGCTCAGCTGACACACGAGGCTCCCAGGAGGATAGATGGGCTTTGGGAGGGGCCCATCACCTTTGTGGGGGCCCTCAGAAGCAGCCGGATGAGACTCCGCCTACCACAATAGCCGCCATTTTCACTGTCTGGACACTGCAGCACAACACAGGCCGCCCAGGAGAGATGCTGATCTCAAAGCAGATTAACAGAGTAGCCGAAGTTCGAGCCCTGGTAGGCGGCTCCCAGAAGTGGAGGTCACCGGGCATTCATCAGATGGAGCTGGGGCCAGCCCTTCCCCTTCCCTATCTCGACCTGGGGTCTGGCTGTCCCACCCAAGAACTGCCCTGGCGACCGGCCACAGCATGCAGAGCCTCAGACACAACAGGGAGAGCTGGGTCCAGCTCTCCCATAGCTCAGCTGACCATGAGGCTCCCAAGTTGCATGGCTGGGTCCATCAAACTAGAGGAACCAATCATGTCCTAGAAAATACTACATTCCACAATGTGTAGGAAAGGGAGGGAGAGATAGAAAGAGAGAAAGGAGATACAGAACCCGCCATGGAGGTGGGTTGGGGGAGGGAGGTGGGGACAATGGTGATGGGAGATGGGCATGGGTGGGAGGGATGGGTTGGGTTGGAACACTGTAAGACCAAAACTCAAACATAAGCATCTTGTAATTGTATATCTAAAGGTGGTGTAATAAAATAATAATAAAAAATAAAAATAAAAAACCCAAAAATGCTTCTTGGGTCTCAGGCCCTCTCAAAAACCCTGCCGCTTCGGGAAGGAATCCCTCCCACCCCATTCCTGGGCCTTCTCAGAAGAGTCGGGGACACAGGCCACTCGTGATGACAGCTGACTTAGTCTCTGTCGACCCCTGGTAGCTGGTGTGAGGAGACCCCATCAGCCCCCGGTGCCAAACCCCTGCCCTCTACCCCACCCCATCCCCTTCCTGCTCTGGGCAACCTGCGACTGGTCTTCCTCAAGCTCACTGTCACGAATGAACAAGGACACTTAGGGGCCAGTGCCACTGCACAAGTGACTCTTACCCACACACACCTCCTGCTACTGGCTCATGGCAACGCCTTCTGAGCAAGAGAGGCGGGAGGCGTTGGGGACAGTCGGGAGGGGTGATCCCTGGGAAGGGACCAGACTCTGAGACTCTTTGGCCTGTGTCCCTTTCTGGGCTCCTTTGTCCTGCTCAAGGCACTGGCCCAGGGCAAGTTTCCCCTGGAGTAAACTGGAGCACAGAGGAACCGGTCTGACCCTGGAGAGACGCACCCAGGAAGCCAGGTGCCTTCTCTGATGTGGGGGCAGGGTGGTGCAGTGGGGTTAAGGGTAAGGATACAGAGAGAAGGGCAACACCACGTCAGCCCTGCTCGAGCCAGCACCCCTCCCTGGGCCAACCTGCCTCCTGGGGGACCTCTGCAAGGTCTAAGACATTTCAGGTGCCATAACTGGGGTGGGTGGTGGGTGCTTTTGGTGCCTAGAGGGTGGCCCCCAGGAGAGTGTGGGTTAGATACCCCACTACCGGGACCGTCCCCCTCAGAACAGACCTCAAAACCATCACCCAAGTCCCAGCCTCCTGCTGGGACTGTCCACTTGCTGGGTGAGCTCCCCGAGCCTTTTCCTGACAGCTTTTTCCCCCCCAAAACTCCACCCTCAGCCCCACCCAACTGGACCCACAAACCAGCTAAATGGAGAGACAGGAAGGAGACGATCATTCTGGGTATCACAAATCCAGAGGCTGCCCCTGACAGCATCCACCCACCATCCCAACTCCCGCACTGGGGAGGAGGTCAAGCTTGTGCAATCTTTGGTGAGACAGGAAACGTAAGGCGGAAACTGGAGGGTCAGCCCGAGCCCTCCGTGGGCGGCCAGCGACGGGGAGGCGGCGGCTTGCCTTGGCACAGGAGTCCACACGCGTGAACAGACACCAGCGCCCGGCTCCGTGGAAGGCCAGGAGAGAAAGCGCCGGGACAGGGTGGGAGGCGGGTGGCTGGGCTGGGCCTCACTTGTTCTCGATGAGCCGCCTGCACCTTGTACACGAGGTCCCGGCCAGCTTCAGGACCTGCTTGGTGTCGTGTCGCTCGGCCATTTCTGAAAGAGCCAGAGGTGACATCATGTGAGCCACCTTACGTGTCCCACCACGGCCTCCACACAGACAGACGGGCTTGGGTCCGACTTGTCGAGGACACACGAGGCCCAGAGAGACCCAACACGGCTGGCTCCCAAGTGTTTCTTCCTAATATAACCTCACCCCAGCGAGATGCCAACTCAAACAGCCACAGGCTGTGGGGCACCCCAGCCCCCGACCACCAGTACTGGTCTCGGTCCAGCAGTCCAGCTCCCTCCCTCCAGGTGCCCTTGCTAGCAGGGACCAGCCCTGCAGAAACCCACGCCCCGCAGGGGGTGGGGGCCCTGGTACCGTTGAAGAACTTGATGATGTCGGTGAAATCCATGTTGTTCTCCAGGATGATGTCGCGGTACACCTCCACCAGCGCCAGGGCGATGAACAGGACGTAGTGGGCGGACCGAGACATGTTTGGCCGCCCAGATGGTTTCCCAGACGGAGAAGACGTCGTCATACACGAGTTCTGCGGGCACAAGGGGAGGGGGTCGGACGCGGAGCACCCCGGGCCTGGGCCGGCACACGGAGACCTAGACTAGGCATTTCTCTGGCCACCAGGAACCCCAGGCTCCCACGACAGGACACGTGAGACAAACCGGCTAGACTGTAAGTGTCCAGCTCTCAGGGTCTGCAGGTGGACAATGTGAGCCTGGGCAGGGCTGATGGACAATGCCCTGTCCGGCTCTCTGGAATCTGTCCCCTCTCTTTTCTCGCACATCCCTGCTCCCTTCGCCTCCCGTGGGGTGGGGAAGGGGGCGAGGGGGTCTCTCTTTCCAGAGGCCAACAGGAAGATGTGATGGTTGCCTCTGGATTTGAAACAGACACAGAACAGAGCAAAGGCTCAGAGAAAGGTTCTTCCCCTGGATGGTTGAATTCCAGCTAACTACTTTCTAGCTTGGGGGCCTTGGGCTATTCTCCCTCTGTTTTTTTTCTTTTTGGGTCATACCCAGCAATGCTCAGGGGTCACTCCTGGCTCTGCACTCAGGAATCACTCCTGGCGGTGCTTGGGGGACCATATGGGATGCCGGGATCGAACCAGGGCCGGCATGGGCCAGCCGCGTGCAAGACAAACGCCCTACCCGCGGGACTATCGCCTGGCCCACTCTCCCTCTGTTTTTTGGGGTTTTTTTTTGTTACATTTTGGGTCACACCTGGTGATGCTCAGGGGTTTCACCTGGCTATTCACTCAGGGAATTACTCCTGGCGCAGCTCAGGGGACCATATGGGATGCCGGGGATCGAACCCAAGTCGGCCACAGGCAAGGCAAACGCCCTACCTGCTATGCTATTGCTCTCGACCCTATTCTCCCTCTTTAAAGGCGCTTTCTTGAGCCTAAGCAATAGTATAGCAGGGAGGGCCTTTGCCTAGCATCCGCCAACCTGAGTTCAATCCCTGGCATCCGATATGGTCCCCTGAGCACCACCAGGAGTGATTCCTGTGTGCAGAAGTAGGAGTAACCCCTGAGCATCATTGGGTGTGACCCAAAAGGCAAAACAAAAGCAAACAAAAAATAATAAAACCCAGGCTATTCTTAGCATCCTCCCAAATTTGCACCATTGCACTGTGCTATCACATCCTGCTCCTCGGGAACTGAGAAACAGCACCCTGGGCTTCAGAGTTCTGGGTGTCCGATGAGCTTAGGAGGGAGAGTAAGGTGGGCCAGATTAGGGCTCTGAGCTCCACTGTTCTTAGCCTTCGTCTCCTCCTCTATCAAGAAACACGCCTGGGCCGGAGCGATAGCCCAGCGGGTAGGGTGTTTGCCTTGCACGCCGGCCTGGGCCGGCCTGGGTTCGATCCCCAGCATCCCATATGGTCCCCCCGAGCACCGCCAGGAGTAATTCCTGAGTGCAGAGTCAGGAGTAGCCCCTGAGCATTGCCGGGTGTGACCCAAAAAAAGCAAAAAAAAAAAAAAAAAAAAAGAAAAAGAAACACGCCTGCAAAGTGTCACTGGACGATAAAGCAGGTGATGGGACAGCAGAGCTGGGTGTTCCTCGGCCCCACAGCCTCCGAGAGCCCAGCCCTACCTGAGTCTCTGAACCGGGTTTTGAGCAAAGGTCGGTACCTCGCTTGAAATCCAGCAGGAACCAGCGGTAGCAGAAGTAGAAGTGAGTGTAGTCCCCGCTCTGGTGCATCAGCTCGAAGAGCTCCGAGTCCAGGATCTGCAGGAGGAAGGAGAGGTGGACATCTACTTCCTGGCCAAGAGCAACACCAGTGATGGGCACCCCAGACTGGACCATGCAGCCCTGAGGGGATTCCGGGAGCCGGAGCGATAGCACAGCAGGGAGGGCATTTGCCTTGCACGTGGCCAACCCAGGTTTGATCCCTGGCATCCTATATGGTCCCCTGAGCTCTGCCAGGAGTAATTCCTGAGCAAAGAGCCAGGAGTAACCCCTGAGCATCACCGGGTGTGACCAAAAAAAAAAAAAAAAAGCAAAAAATAAAAAGCAAACTATCTAGACTGAAGCCAGAGATTTCTCCAAAGGACGGCAAATGGCCCGAGAGTAGAGGAGAGATGACGCTCGTTATTTGACAGGAGAGAAACACACACCCAAGCCATGGTGAGAGCCACCTCACACCCCCAGGAGAACACACACCCAGGCCACGGTGAGGCATCACTTCAACCCACCAGAATGAGTCATGTATATGATGGACAATGAAGTGTCCGTGAGGAGCTCAAGAAAAGAGAACCTCATCATGTGGAAGGAAATGTCAGAGTGCCAATTCAAGGAGGGCCCCTGAGCGAAAGGAAAGTGTCAGGAACCACTGGGGCCCCCAGTGTACTGGGAAATGAGTACCAGGAAATGAGTTCCCTTCTACCTCAAAAGCCGGTGGGGAAGCTTAGGAATCCGACGCAGTTTTAGAAGACTTTACTATCACAGGTTCTGATATACAATCCAAGAACAGGAAAAAACCCAGACTCTGAGTTCCTGGCTGGCCCCGGCCACGTGTAGGCCAAGATGGCAGCCACCACATGTTGAAACCCAACAGAAAATGGAGAGGACTGGAGAGGACGGAGAGAAGCAAATGCCAAGGGAAGCCAAAATGGCAAAAAAGTTCCCTTCTTTTCCTAGCTTCTTTTACAGACAGAAGCCTGCCAAAATCTTCCAGCCCAGCCCATCGTGGGTTGGGCTATCTAGAGATGAAGCCAGGTAAATGACCCTTTTGAAATGTAGATCTTTAGGTGGGCCTTTGGCTCAAGCTTCACAAAAGTGAGAGCTGATTTCCAGAGGCAAAAATCTTCCTAGCAGAGAGAGGAGAAAGAGGAGGGGGCTGCCTCTCTGAACCAGAAAGCAGTTCAGAATGTAATTTGTGGGATATGGCATTAATATTTTTTTACCATGAATATACAGCTAGCAGATCCCAGACTCTGATCCCACTAAGGTTCAAATCCAGTCGGTAACAGCTCTAGTCCAGCGGTTGTCTCCAAATCGCATTATATGTCCAGCCCATCTGATTTTCGAGCCTTGGCAAACGAGACAGTGTCCCTGATTCTGGAATAGTGACAGAGGTCAGAACTCCGGATTCCTTCTCTCACTTGAGTGAGGCGTGATATTCCAAGCATAGCTCTTTCGATTCCTCTCTGGGAGACCCGAATAGCATTCTCATCCTGCTTTCGTAGGGCCCAGGTCTCTGAGGCGTATGTTAATGCAGGGAGAACAAAGAGATGTGCCTGGAGCCGGAGGTTCTTTGTCCTTTTAGCTATTTCTTTGATGCCTTTGAAGGCATTCCATGCCACTCTCTTCCTCCGCGCAGCTCAGGTTTTAGATGGTTCATCATGCTGACTTCTCGACCTAGGTACACATAACTGCTGCATTCAGAGATGTTTGTTCCATTGAGAGTGAATGGGGACTCAGGAACTAGTTCATTTTTCATGAACATAGTTTTCTTCAGATTCAGCTGTAGACCTATCTTTCCACATTCTTGGTCAAAGTCAGCCAGCATTTGTGCCGCTTGGCTAATGTTTGGTGTTATTAGAACGATGTCATCAGCAAAGCGGAGGTGGTATTGTTGCCGACCATCTATCTTCACTCCCATTCCTTCCCATTCTATTTTTTTTTTTTTGTGCTTTTTTGGGTCACACCCGGCAATGCTCAGGGGTTTCTCCTGGCTCTGCACTCAGGAATTACTCCTGGCAGTGCTCGGGGACCATATGGGATGCCGGGATCGAACCCAGGCCGGCACAGGCCGGGCCGCGTGCAAGGACGCCTCTACCCGCTGGGCTATCGCTTCCGCCCTCCTTCCCATTCTAATTGTTGCATGATGTTCTTGAGGGTGGCGCTGAAGAGTTTTGGTGAGATGGTATCACCCTGTCGAACCCCTCTTTTGACATCAATGATCACTTCTTTGTAGAATGGTGAGATCCTGGTGGTGAATCCGTAATACAGCTCACGAAGCATCTTGATGTATTGGGTTTGAACATCCTGTTTGGCTAGGGCTTCGATGACTGCTTCAGTCTCCACAGAATCAAAGACTTTCTGTAAATCAATGAACGTGAGACAGAGCGGCATCTTGTACTCCCTACAAACCTCAATGAGCTTGGTTACTGTGGATATGGTCGATTGTGCTGAATCCTTTTCGGAAGCCAGCTTGCTCGCATGGTTGTCCTTCATCTAGTGTACTGCCAATCCTGTTCAGGATGACTCGTGTTATGAAATCAGTCCAATTCTGCCTGAACTCCCATTGTGTCTGCCCGAAGATTTCCCCAAAGGCAGGGACCAGCTCTCCACATAAGCTAAGTGTAGTTGGAGGCTAAGGCTCAGTAGGGTGTCACCCAATGTTGGATGACAGGCTTAGCTAGCTTGGGAGCTTTGCTCACAGCTTAATCTATTTACATAATCTTAAACTTATTTACATAATCTTAATCTTAAACCAAGGTTCATTCTAATGAGATCTCTTCTATGTAAACACTGATAGAGGGTGTGACAGTTACAGAAGTCACCATGACTCTGAATAACTTCTGACTTATTATACATCTACTAAGACTTCTATGTTATCTAGATTGGGCACAGCCCCTCTTTATACCCACTGCACCCAGCATGGGACAATTAGGAATTTACCAGGAGATTGCCACCCTGGCTACGTTGAAACTATCTTTTAAGATTATAGGAAGGATCATACTAGTTTGCCTTCATGCAGGCGCGCCGTGACCCTTTCAATACTCAGAGAATGAGATACTCAGAATCACCCTGGTGCAGATAATAAATAAGGACCTTGTGGGAACCATCTAGATTACATGAAGCCCATGAAATTAAGATGTATTGGGGCCGGAGCAATAGTCCAGCGGGTAGGGCGTTTGCCTTGCACAGCCCGGGTTTGATCCCCGGCATCTCATATGGTCCCCCCAAGCACCGCCAGGAGTAATTCCTGAGTGCAGAACCAGGAGAAACCCCTGAGCATTGCCGGGTGTGACCCAAAAAAGAAAAAAAATTAAGCTGTATTACTTTATACCAGCTCTCTCTCTCTCTCTCTCTCTCTCTCTCTCTCTCTCTCTCTCTCTCTCTCTCTCTCTCTCCAGTGTTTTACATAAGAGATAATCTCAGAGGAAAGGATTAGTCCTTGGCATAATCCTTTGTTTATGCCTATAATAGGGTGTGGCACCACCCTTCTACAAGCTGTTTTCAGTTCTTTGTTGACAGGACCTTCCCGTCAACAGGTAGGATTATTTTGGTGCATATAAGGGGACTGACTTGAGGCCCCCGGCCTTTTTTCCCTTCTTTTGGGTAGGACTCCTCTCGGGTGAGATCCTCTCTCTCTTTGGTGGGAGACTTGGGCTCTCTTATATGGTCTAAGTTCTGACCAGAGCTAGAGTTCTTTCATTATATCCGGATTGCAATGGTAGAGCTTTTGTACTATTAAAAGCCTTTTTGGAACTGCGCCGGACTCTTGAGTTTTCATTTGTTCCCCGGCAGCCTCAGAGTTAGAAGAGAATTTCTGTCCTAATACTGTTGGGGACCCCAGCAGCCCCCGACAACCCAACAGGAAAAGTATGTGTGTACAAAAGGAACCCCCATATACAAGTATGCAAAGCAGCATTGGCATCAGAGGGCTTTTATTTTGGGGGATCAAAGCACTTTATTGGGGGCAGGGGGTCTTCCAGGGAGGGTCGCAGGAAGAAGCTCTCAGTTGGGTGGAATCTACGCAGCAACAGCACCGCAGAAGGCATTTGAACACTGGTCTACAATGAAGTATGGGCTGTCCTTGCAATGATACGGATAGAACGGAGAGAGGGTCAGGGACTCAGCTCAGAGGCAAAATACCGCCTTGCAGAGACGAAGCCCTAGGTTTGATCTCTTGCACAATAGTTGGAAATGAAACAAAACAAAAAAAAACCCAAAAACAGAATGAAGTTCTGACACATGCCACAACACGGATAAGCCTTGAAAACATGCTAAGTGCAGGATGCCAGGCATGCAGGGCATGCGTTGAGTTCTTCCACTTATATGACATGTCCAAAGAAGTACATCTACAGACGAAAGAGTGGATTAGAGGCCACCAGTGGGTGGAGAGCAGTGATAAATCACAGTGTGGGGCTTCTTCCAGGAAACACTCTGAAATCAGAGCTCAATGAGAGTTTCACAAACCGAAAATTCAAAAAATCACCAATTTCTTTCTTTTTTTTTCTTTTCTTTTTTTGCTTTTTGGGTCACATCCGGCATGAATGTTCAGGGGTTTTTCTTGGCTCTGCACTCAGGAATTACCCCGGCGGTGCTCGGGGACCATATGGGATGCTGGGGATCGAACCCGGCCGGCATGGGCCGGCCGCGGGCAAGGCAAACGCTGGGCTATCGCTCCAGCCCAAAATCACCAATTTCAGCATTCAAAAAGGTAAATTTTATGGAACATAAACAAGATCTCAGTAGCAATGTGTGTATATAATATACCCCAATACTACTATGAGAAAAATGTCCAAAACCACCAAAAGTCACTGAAAAATCGGGGGCTATCCCCCATTCACACTGTCACTGAAGTATCTGGGGACGTGGGAAATGTTGAACTTAAACTTGACCAGAGCTAAGCTTTTTGGTGCCATTGAAAACAACTCAATCGGGTGGTTGAACTGCACTGCACTGAGCTCAATTCAGCTGAGCTGAGCTGGGTTAACCTGAATCGAGTTCAGGGGATTGAGTTACTGAGGTGAGGTAAAGTGGGCTTGGCTTATCAAGACTATAAACGCACTGTAATGAGCTGGAGCTGGTTAGATCATGGAATCTAATCTGGATCACACCTGAATTAGTGAGCTCACGTTGGCATCCGGGTCTTACCTGGATTAGTGACCTCATGTTGGCAAAGTGCGTGTCCATGGCACCTCCATGGGGAAGTTCTGGTTCATCCTCTTCATGAGTTCTGTGAAGCAGCTGAAAGCAAGGGCCTCTGGGGAAAGAGCAGGGAGAAACGGTCAAGCCACGGGGCCCTGGAGGGGACACCTGATGCGATGGTCTTGTGAGCTGGTCACGAAGTACAGCCAAGTGAGAAATGAATGAATAACTACCACGTTAGCGCTGCTGAGATAGCCTTTCAGAAATGGCAGCTGTCTCTATTTCCACAAAACCTTCCTACCTTCCTTGTTTGCGCTCTTTCTTTCCTGCCTTCCCCTGCCTCCATCCTTCACCCCCTTTCTCCCTCCCCTCCTTTCCTTTCCTCCCTTCCTTTTCTTTTTAACTTTTGCAGTCTTTTAAAAGATCCTTAATTCTATACAACACAAACGCCAACAGGGGCCAGGAGCAACAGTATAGCAGTAGGGGCGCTTGCCCTGCATGTGGCCAACCCTGCATTCAATCCCCGGCATCCCATATGGTCCCGTGTGGCACCAAGGCAACACCAGGAGTAACTCCTGGGTGCAGAGCCAGAAGACCTGAGCCCCAGGAAGGAATTAAGTTGGGTTTGGCCCCAAAAACAAACAAGTTTCCTAAAGCACAGTAAGATCTTCTTCATGTCCCCCTTATTTTATTTCTTGGAGCAGCCCAGACGCACAGCAGAGCTGAGAGACAGTGGCCAGAGCCTTCATGCGCTTTTACCGCAAACAAAGTCACAGTGGGATGCTGAGGCTGGGCAGTACGAACAGGAAAACTTCCGTTTTGCTGGGCCCTGAATCTGTTTACCCCAGATTCAGACCTTCAGAGTCCCTGATGGAGCTCCTGGGGATTGAGAGCCAGGCCAGCCCCGCCTGCACAGTGGGAAGGGAACTGCAACTAGTGTCGAGACGGAGACACTCACCATCGTCCAGTATCACCAGCAGCGGAGCCAGGAGGTCGCACATGCCCTGGACGTAGCCGATGTCGATGTGCTGCCAGATGTAACTACCGGAGAGACACAGCAGCCGGTGAGGCGCCTGCTCGAGCCAGCCGCCGCCCCAGCCCTGGATGTTCCCCATCCCGCCCCGGAAGCTCCCTCAACTTCATGCCCACGGTCTGTGCCTGGTCACCAGGATGACCCTCCAAAACCCCACCTCGTGGACCATAGCCATGAGAAAGACTCAGTAAAGCGAATCACGGGGAGTTTGAGGACAAGCTTGCAGTGACATTTCTTCTGGTGACTGATGCTGGATATGGAATTTGGATTTAGTTCTGGAAGGAGGATTCTCATTCTCTCTCTCTCTCTCTCGCTCTCTCTCCACCCCTTCCTATCTGCCTCCTGCCACACCCGGCAATGCTCAGGGGCTTACTCCTAGCTCTGCACTCAGAGCTCACTGCCAGCAGTGCTCAGGGGACCATTCTGGATGCCGGGATTGAACCCAGGTTGGTTGTGTGCACGGCAAGTGAACTACCCGCTGTGCTATCACTCTAGACCTGAGCGGATTCTCTTTAAACCAGGAACCATGAACCCAACGGAGCCACCATGCTGGTGAACACTCCCCCAGTGAGCCGCATCCTGAGCCTTGCTTTGGGTTAATGAGCTGCGTGGTAACCTTCACAGTGTAAGAAATACCAGTAGGGTCACAGTGATAGTACAGCAGGGTGTTTGTCTTGCAAGCGGCTGGCCTAGGTTTGATCCCACCATCCCATATGGTCCCCTGAGCATCGGCAGGAGTAATTCCTGAGTGCAGAGCCAGGAGTAACCCCTGAGTATCGCTGGGTGTGACTCAAAAAGGAAAAATAAAAATAGCAGTAATAACACTTCAGTGGAGAGAAACACACAGGCCCAGATTTGGCCTGAAGCAACCAAGCCCAAATTCTACGGCACAGAGAGGAAGTTTTCCTGCAACCCGGCTGAAGCACTCTGAGCAGGGTGGCTGGAGCCCCCTGCTGCACACAGAAGGGAACAGCATGTCCTGGGTTTGCTGTGAGCTCTCAGGGATTCCGTCAGTAAAAGGCTCAGGGGATAAAGTGCCCGGTATGCAGCAGGCGCTTAACAAATGTCCTCTAGTGCTGTCGCTGCTATTCTGTCAGTGTGGGCTGGCAGCGAGGTCAGGTGTCATGGGGCCAGCAGCGGGGATGATCCTGGTTCCCTTCAGCCCTGTGTCTGCCATCCACGTGCCATCCCACGCCCATGCCCACGCCCTCTGGAGCCGCCCGCGCCATCCCCACCTTGTCCCGCTCGGGCACCTGCACATGATGTTGCGAAGCTTCTCCAGGTTGCTGGGCGTGAAGTACCAGTAGTTGCGGTCACACCTCTGCACGTCCTTCTCGATGCGATGCAGGTTTACTGTGTACAGGTCCAGTAACTCGGGCTGGGGGCCCCAGGGAGAGAGGGAAGGAACAATCACACCCAACACCCTATCCGCCAGAAGGTCTCTTCCTGCTAACCCTCTCCTGCACTCACCAAAAATGACCTTTCCCTGGACCCGGCGGTGACTCGGTTTTTATTATTTGTTGTTAGCTCCTGGACTTCTTAAGATTAACATTTTTTAAATTTTGTTTTTCAAACAAAGCAACCCTCTAAGGTGCACTGAATTGATTTTTTTTTTTTTTGGCTTTTTGGGTCACACCCGGCAATGCTCAGGGGTTACCCCTGGCTCTGTACTCAGGAATTACTCCTGGCAGTGCTCAGGGAACCATATGGGATGCTGGGGATTGAAGCCAGGCAGGACGCATGCAAGGCAAACACCCTCCCGCTGTGCTATTGCTCTGGCCCCTGAACTGATATTTTACGAAGAAGCTAAAGGAGTGTCACGATGATGGCATGTCCCTTTCTAGTAAAACCCAGACAAGGCTAGAGTAATTGGGCAGAGCTTTAAGCCTGGCACCATGTGGGTTCAACGCCTCACCCCCACCATCCCGAAGCCCTGATTCAAAGATACGCCAAGAGAATAAGGATAACGGCTAAAAAATTAACCCAGAAAGGCAGGAAAATCCCAAAGTGAGCTTTTGTCTAGAAAGAAAGTCATCTTCAAGTGAGTAAAACTGAACTCAGACCACATGGCCCCTCCTCAATCTCTTCTCCCCTTCACTCCCTAACCACACCCTCACCAACAGCTACAGAACTTAGTAAGAGACCTTCCTACACTAGGCTGTGACCCCACAGAGCCACACTCCCAATAAGAGAAAGCTAGAAACAAACAACCAAAAAAAGACTAACACTGGAGGAGTCAGGGCACCAGGGCACTTGTCTGTTTTGAACACAGGTTCCAGATTCAGGATTCGAGCAATCATGCTGCCTGACTGACCTCTTGGGACTCTAACCGCTGCCTGCTGAGAATTCAAATCGCTACAACCAGGACGATATTGAACGTGGTCTTAGATACTGCCTCCTGGGTGTTAGGACAAGGTAAAACAACCCGTCCCGGGAGGATTACCTTCTGGAGGCTTTAAATAATGCAACAGATAAAGCCACAAGAAATACGCTTGTGTTCAAAATTACAAGTACTGAAAGGGGCTGGAGCGATAGTAGAGCAGGGAAGGTGCTTGTCAATCCCTAGCAACCCATACAGTCCCCCAAGCTCTGCCAGGAGTGATCTCTGAGCGCAGAGCCAGGAGGAAGCCCCGAGCACCAGCAGACTTGGCTTAAAAAATAAAAAAAAAATGCTCAGAGAAATAAAGCACCAGGGAAGAGACTGGAGCTGCTCACCAGGAGCTGCGTGGCAGAAATGTTTATCACTATTTGTGCAGACACACGGGACTTCCTGAGAGAGAGAAAGAGAGAGAGAGAGAGAGAGAGAGAGAGAGAGAGAGCGGGAGTGAGAGAATGAGAGCGAGAGAGCTAGAGAGTGAGCGAGTGAGCAAGAGAGAACAAGAGCGAGTGAGAGAGCGAGAGTGAGAGCAAGAGAGCGTGAGAGAGCAAGAGTGAGAGAGCGAGAGAGAGAGAGAGAGAGAGAGAGAGAGAGAGAGAGAGAGGCGCTAAGGCCGGGATTCGCCTCTAGCAATGTCCCAGTTCTCTCTTCTCCTCTCTCCCTAGGGTTTCCGACGTGAGCTGCCTGTTTCTGGGGTGCGGGGAACATCATGAACCCAGAGGTCATTCTGGGTAACTAAGCTGGTGGGTTCTGCCCATCCTTCAGCATGGCCAACAGCAGGACCCAGCGGAGGACCGTCCCCGGTGGCTTACAGAGTAGGTGACGCCACTGGAAGACACGGGAGAGGTCTCGTTGTTGGCAGGAAGGGCGATGGCCAGCGAGGCCAGCGCCGGGAAGAGACTTTCCATCTCGGGCTCCTCCGACAGGCTGTCCTCACTGTCCGCGTGGCCGCGCTTCCGGCCTCTTGGCTGCCCCAAACCTCGGGCGGTGCCGCCTCCTTCTCTGGCAGGGCCACGCCCATGCTCCCAGGGACGGACATGAACTCGTCCATGCTCTCGTTGGCCAGGAGGTCGCTCTCGAGGCTGTCCTGCACTGCCAGCTCCTCACGGGGGCCTCGTCTCGGGATGTGGTGGCCTCGCTGCTCTGCCCGTCGTCCACGCTGCTGTCTGCGGGCCGAGTGCCAGGACGGCATTGCGCTGGGCGCCCATGACGCTGTCCTCGGTGCTCAGGCTGGGCTCCGAGTGCTCTGAGAGGCCGGAGGGAGAAGTTGTGGGAGGAAGGATGGCCCGAGTCCGGGGAACAGGTGCCATTCGCCAAGTTCCCATTGGGCACCTTGGGCTGTTTCTCCTCCAGCCGGCCTTCTGCTTCCACCTGCTCCGCCTGCGTCAACGGACTCGAACACCTGAAGGACAAGGGGCGCGAGGACCAGATGGACTGTGATGGCCACAGTGGCAGCCACCTAAATATCCACCAACAGGAGACTGATCCGAACATGGAGTATGCATGCCAGTGAGCAGAGACTGAGGCGGTACCTGGCAGAGTATGAGTGCCCGTGGGTAAAAACAGGAAAGCGATTTCACGCCACAGCCATAGGACAGTGGGTACAGATTCTGCCTTGCACGTGGCCGACTCCCAGCTTTATCTCGGCATCCCATATGGTCCCTGCACCGCCCGCCCCAGCACTGCCAGGAATAATTCCTGAGTGCAGAACCAGGGAGTAACCCCTGAGCATCAAAGTGATTGCTGTGTATTAACAGCAGAGAATCATCAGATAAGGATCTGACGCTGAGGAAGGGTCATAGGGAGCAGGAGTGGGGGGCAGACTAATCCCCATCAATCAAAATGGTATTAAAAAAATCCCTTACATCGTTTGCATTGTAAGTAATGGGCCAATGAAATCCTCACATTCGTGTGATGGACCAGTTGGAGTCACTTTCAAAAAAAATTAGGTGTAGGGGCTAGAGAGATAGTCCAGTGGGTAGGGAATTCGCTGGTTCAATCCCTGGCACCCCATGTGGTCCCCTGAGTGATTCCTGATGATCAGGAATCATCAGGAGTGATTCCTGAGCACAGAGCCAGGAGTAAGCCCTGAGCACTGCAGGGTGGGTGTGGCCCCAAATAGAGAGAGAGAGAGAGAGAGAGAGAGAGAGAGAGAGAGAGAGAGAGAGAGAGAGAGAGAGAGAGGGAGAATACAGGATCTTTCAGGAGAAAAACCTTCAGATACATTTTAAACATTTACCTGGGCCTTTCCTGTCATCAAACCACACACCGTGAAGGACAGACCGTGTTCCCAGGTCACTTGGAGATACTTTCTCTCTGCGCAGTTATATCAACTTCACTTGCTGTTTTATGGACTTCCCTTAAAGTTCATGTTGCTTTTAAATCACACTAAAAATGACCTACGTTGAAAATCAAAACTAGAGAAGAAAATATACTGGGGGAATGTAGTTTCTCCCCCCTACCTCTGCTTTCCAAACCCGGGTCCTCGCCTGGACTAGCTTTACGGCTGGCATACTCTGGCTCTGCAAACAAACGCATGCACGTGGCCACGTGCTCTCTGCACACGTATGATGCCAGAGGTGAGCCACTTTTTGTTCCTTGTCACTGACGAGCAGGAGCTTGTTGAACAATATATCGGATGGCCTTTATGTAACTATTTCATTTCATTTTTTTAAAGCTTTTGGGTCACACCCGGCAGTGCTCAGGGGTTACTCATGGTAGGGCTTAGGGGACCATATGGGATAGCGGGGGATCGAACTCAGGTCGGCCGTGTGCAAGGCGAGAAGAGCCTTACCTGCTCCAGTCCCGTGTAGCTATTTTAATTGCTGGCTCTTTTTACCTGGTGTCAGACACTCATGCACACAGAAAGACGGACAGAAGGGTCTGGAAGGGAACACAGCAAGCTGATGACAGCACTATTGCTTCTAGGGAGGACCACTGGGGATGAGGGAGAGCCGCAGCGAAACTGAGCTTAAGATGGTCAGCAAAGCAAGAGACTCCCAGCGCGTGGCTCTGAGGGAGGGGGCCTGGGGGAGGGTCACCTGTGTGCTGCTGCTGGAGTCGCTCTGCAGGCGGACGTTCTGGCGGCCAGAACTGCAGCTCTGGGAGGACTGCAAGAGAAGGGCGAGAGGGGCGTGGGTGAGAACGCCAAGTCCTGGCCTGGGGTCAGCACAGTACAGCTGGGGGGAATGCTGGGTCAGAGCCAGGGAGTCTGCACTCAGCCGCCCCCCTCAAGGAGTCTGCACTCAGCCCCGCCCCTCAGGGAGTCTGCACTCAGCCCCGCCCCTCAGGTAGTCTGCGCTCAGCCCCGCCCCTCAGGGAGTCTGTACTCAGCCCCGCCCTCAGGAGTCTGTACTCAGCCCCGCCCCTCAGGGAGTCTGCACTCAGCCCCGCCCTCAGGGAGTCTGCACTCAGCCCCGCCCCTCAGGGAGTCTGCACTCAGCCCGCCCCTCAAGGAGTCTGCACTCAGCCCCCGCCCCTCAGGGAGTCTGCACTCAGCCCCGCCCCTCAGAGTCTGCACTCAGCCCCGCCCCTCAGGGAGTCTGTACTCAGCCCCGCCCCTCAAGGAGTCTGCACTCAGCCTCGCCCCTCAGGGAGTTGCACTCAGCCCCTCCCCTCAGGGAGTCTGCACTCAGCCCCCCCCTCAGGAGTCTGCACTCAGCCCCGCCCCCTAAGGGAGTCTGCACTCAGCCCGCCCCTCAAGGAGTCTGCACTCAGCCCCCCCCCGGGAGCTCTGCACTCAGCCCCGCCCCTCAAGGAGTCTGCACTCAGCCCCGCCCCCTCAAGGAGTCTGCACTCAGCCCCACCCCTCAAGGAGTCTGCACTCAGCCCCGCCCCTCAGGGAGTCTGCACTCAGCCCCGCCCCTCAAGGAGTCTGTACTCAGCCCCGCCCCCTCAGGGAGTCTGCACTCAGCCCCCCCTCAGGGAGTCTGCACTCAGCCCCCCCCCTCAGTGAGTCTCCACTCAGCCCCCGCCCCTCAAGGAGTCTGCACTCAGCCCCGCCCCTCAAGGAGTCTGTACTCAGCCCCCCCCCTCAGGGAGTCTGCACTCAGCCCCACCCCTCAGAGTCTGCACTCAGCCCCGCCCCTCAGGAGTCTGCACTCAGCCCCGCCCTCAAGGAGTCTGCACTCAGCCTCGCCCCTCAGGGAGTCTGCACTCAGCCCCGCCCCTCAGGAGTCTGCACTCAGCCCCCCCCCCTCAGGGAGTCTGCACTCAGCCCCGCCCCTAAGGGAGTCTGCACTCAGCCCCGCCCCTCAAGGAGTCTGCACTCAGCCCCCCCCTCGGGAGTCTGCACTCAGCCCCCCCCTCAAGGAGTCTGCACTCAGCCCCGCCCCTCAAGGAGTCTGCACTCAGCCCCACCCCTCAAGGAGTCTGCAATCAGCCCCGCCCCTCAGGGAGTCTGCACTCAGCCCCCCCCTCAAGGAGTCTGTACTCAGCCCCGCCCTCAGGGAGTCTGCACTCAGCCCCGCCCCTCAGGGGAGTCTGCACTCAGCCCCGCCCCTCAGGGAGTCTGCACTCAGCCCCCCCCCCTCAAGGAGTCTGCACTCAGCCCCGCCCCCTCAGTGAGTCTGCACTCAGCCCCCCCCTCAGTGAGACTGCACTCAGCCCCGCCCCTCAGGGAGTCTGCACTCAGCCCCCGCCCCTCAGGGAGTCTGCACTCAGCCCCGACCCTCAGGGAGTCTGCACTCAGCCCCGCCCCTCAGGGAGTCTTACTCAGCCCCGCCCCCTCAAGGAGTCTGCACTCAGCCCCGTCCCTCAGTGAGTCTGCACTCAGCCCCCCTCAGGGAGTCTGCACTCAGCCCCGCCCCTCAGGGAGTCTGCACTCAGCCCCGCCCCTCAGTGAGTCTGCACTCAGCCCCCCTCAGGGAGTCTGCACTCAGCCCCGCCCCTCAGGGAGTCTGCACTCAGCCCCGCCCTCAGGGAGTCTGCACTCAGCCCCGACCCTCAGGGAGTCTGCACTCAGCCCCCCCCCTCAGGGAGTCTTACTCAGCCCCGCCCCTCAAGGAGTCTGCACTCAGCCCCGCCCCTCAGTGAGTCTGCACTCAGCCCCGCCCCTCAGGGAGTCTGCACTCAACCCCGCCCCTCAGGAGTCTGCACTCAGCCCCGCCCCTCAGGGAGTCTGCACTCAGCCCCGCCCCTCAGGGAGTCTGCACTCAGCCCCGCCCCTCAGGGAGTCTGCACTCAGCCCCGCCCCTCAGGGAGTCTTCACTCAGCCCCGCCCCTCAGGGAGTCTGCACTCAGCCCCGCCCCTCAGGGAGTCTGTACTCAGCCCCCCCCCTCAGGGAGTCTGCACTCAGCCCCCCCTCAGGGAGTCTGCACTCAGCCCCGCCCCTCAAAGAGTCTGCACTCAGCCCCGCCCCTCAGGTCTGCACTCAGCCCTGACCCTCAGGGAGTCTTACTCAGCCGCACCCCTCAAGGAGTCTGCACTCAGCCCCGCCCCTCAGGGAGTCTGCACTCAGCCCCGCCCCTCAGGGAGTCTGCACTCAGCCCCGCCCCTCAGAGAGTCTGCATTCAGCCCCGCCCCTCAAGAAGTCAGCACTCAGCCCCGCCCCATCAGGGAGTCTGCACTCAGCCCCACCCCTCAGGGAGTCTGCACTCAGCCCCGTCCCTCAGGGAGTCTGCACTCAGCCCCGCCCCTCAGGGAGTCTGCACTCAGCCCCGCCCCTCAGGGAGTCTGCACTCAGCCCCGCCCCTCAGGGAGTCAGCACTCAGCCCCCGCCCCTCAGGGAGTCTGCACTCAGCCCCGCCCCTCAGGGAGTCTGCACTCAGCCCCGCCCCTCAGGGAGTCTGCACTCAGCCCCGCCCCTCAGGGAGTCTGCACTCAGCCCCCCCCCTCAGGGAGTCTGCACTCAGCCCCGCCCCTCAGGAGTCTGCACTCAGCCCCGCCCCTCAGGGAGTCTGCACTCAGCCCCGCCCATCAGGGAGTCTGCACTCAGCCCCGCCCCTCAGGGAGTCTGCACTCAGCCCCGCCCCTCAGGTAGTCGGCACTCAGCCCCGCCCTCAAGGAGTCTGCACTCAGCCCCGCCCTCAGGGAGTCTGCACTCAGCCCCGCCCCCTCAGGAGTCTGCACTCAGCCCCGCCCCTCAGGGAGTCTGTACTCAGCCCCCCCCCTCAAGGAGTCTGCACTCTCAGCCCCGCCCCTTCAGGGAGTCTGCACTCAGCCCCCCCCTCAGGGAGTCTGCACTCAGCCCCGCCCCTCAAGGAGTCTGCACTCAGCCCCGCCCCTTCAGGGAGTCTGCACTCAGCCCCCCCCTCAGGTAGTCTGCACTCAGCCCCGCCCTCAAGGAGTCTGCACTCAGCCCCGCCCCTCAGGGAGTCTGCACTCAGCCCCGCCCCACAGGGAGTCTGCACTCAGCCCGGCTCCTCAGGGAGTCTGTACTCAGCCCCGCCCCTCAAGGAGTCTGCACTCAGCCCCGCCCCTCAGGGAGTCTGCACTCAGCCCCACCCCCTCAGGTCTGCACTCAGCCCCGACCCTCAGGTAGTCTTACACAGCCCCACCCCTCAAGGAGTCTTACTCAGCCCCCGCTCCCTCAGGAGTCTGCACTCAGCCCCGCCCCTCAAGGAGTCTACACTCAGCCCCGCCCCCTCAGGGAGTCTGCACTCAGCCCCGCCCCTCAAGGAGTCTGCACTCAGCCCCGCCCCTCAGGGAGTCTGCACTCAGCCCCGCCCCTCAGGGAGTCTGCACTCAGCCCCGCCCCTCAGGGAGTCTGCACTCAGCCCCGCCCCTCAGGGAGTCTGCACTCAGCCCCGCCCCTCAGGGAGTCTGCACTCAGCCCCGCCCCTCAGGGAGTCTGCACTCAGCCCCGCCCCTCAAGGAGTCTGCACTCAGCCCCGCCCCTCAGGAAGTCTGCACTCAGCCCCGCCCCTCAGGGATTCTGCACTCAGCCCCGCCCCTCAGGGAGTCTGCACTCAGCCCCGCCCCTCAGGGAGTCAGCACTCAGCCCCGCCCCCTCAGGGAGTCTGCACTCAGCCCCGCCCCTCAGGGAGTCTGCACTCAGCCCCGCCCCTCAGGGAGTCTGCACTCAGCCCCGCCCCCTCGGGAGTCTGCACTCAGCCCCGCCCCTCAAGGAGTCTGCACTCAGCCCCCACCCCTCAAGGAGTCTGCACTCAGCCCCGCCCCTCAGGGAGTCTGTACTCAGCCCCGCCCCTCAGGGAGTCTGCACTCAGCCCCGCCCTTCAGGAGTCTGCACTCAGCCCCGCCCCTAAGGGGAGTCTGCACTCAGCCCCGCCCCTCAAGGAGTCTGCACTCAGCCCCGCCCTTCAGGGAGTCTGCACTCAGCCCCCCCCTCAGGTAGTCGGCACTCAGCCCCCCCCTCAAGGAGTCTGTACTCAGCCCCCGCCCCTCAGGGAGTCTGCACTCAGCCCCGCCCCTCCAGCCCCCCAGCTTCCTATCTGCAGAAGCGGGACTGGCGCTAGAGACCCTAGGCACACGTTTCAGTCCAACCCCGTGTCCCACTGTTTCTCTTACCCCACGATATGCCTTTTTGCCCCATAACTTCTAGTTAGCTCTTGAGCAGTCTAAGGCTACCTCTGGACACCGGACCTGTTCCGCCAATGGGATGGTTCACACGTACCATTTCCCCATTTATGGTCTGCCGTCCACATCGGGCTACACCAGGGCCACTCGCCAGGGGCTGAAACCAGCGGGGCAGGGGGCCAGTCACCCAGACACGCGAGAGCCCAGCCAAGACCAATGGGGATGGACTCAGCTTAGCCACTGACACCTCCTACCTGCCCGCCCCAGACTCAGGCGCAAAAATAAATGTATTTTGTTGGGAGTCACAGACTTGTTTGTGCGGTACTTGTTTGTTTGTTGCAGTACTGTGGCAACTGGTGCCCAATAACAGAATCATCTTTCATCTGAGCTCCTGCTTCCTGCTGCTAAACCGACATTATGTGGCTGAAGAGACATCACTAGAACATTCTGGACATTCCAGAACATTCCTGGCCATATGGCACTCGGGAAGCATTCAAGGAGCATGGGTGGAATAAATGAAGGTCCGGCACCATGCTGGGCACTTTTACACTAGCTTGTATGAGCCTCAGGCAAACCTCCGTCCCAAGCGGCTGACCGTTCCCATTCTAGAGCCGGGAACCGAGGCCCAGAAGCAAAGGAGCTGGCCTGAGGCCTGAGGGCTGGGAGAGACAGGGCCAGGGCTCGTACCCAGATCTGCCACATGCCAAGGTCAGCCTCCACCCAGAAGTGAGGGATGAGACGGTCCACTCGCCCTCGGCCCTCCCAGGCGCGACCGTCGCCGCCTCCCTGCCCGCCCGACGTGCTCTGCCCATCACCTCGTTGCTGATGGTGGAGTCCCGGTGCATCATACGGTGCAGGTGACTGTCCAGGCTGGCCCCGAGGAGCACTTGGCCAGGGCTGCTGCGTGGGACTCCCGCTCCCTGTGCCGCACGATGGCCTCCGCAGCCCAGCCACTCGGACATGGTCTGGGCGTAGCACGCGTGGATCTGCTCGTCCACCTGCCGGGACAGAGGCAGGCTGAGCTCTCGGGGGACAGTCTGGCCCTCTCCACGGGGACGATTCAGACTCCAGGAGTCCGCATGCAGGAAATGGTCACCCGATGTGAGTGGAGTTAGCGTCCGGCATTCTAACCCAGCTCCAGGGACAGAGCCATGGGCGTGAACGAGGCTGCTTCCTCCTTTTTATTTCTTTCCCCTTTCCTATCTTTCTTCACACATGCGCTGCGACGGACATGCAAACAGCTGCTGAGCTCCTGCAGTGGATGGGCTACGTCCTGAGCTTGGGGACAGATGGAGGGAAGAAGCTTCCTGCCTGCTCTACATCCGTCCCTTTCCTACGATCGCCCTTCCCTATGCTTTTGGCCGTCCTTTCCCTCCTGCTTTTACGGCCGTCCTTACCTCCCTGCTTTACGGCCGTCCTTTCCCTCCTGCTTTACGGCCGTCCTTTCCCTCCTGCTTTACGGCCGTCCTTTCCCTCCCTGCCTTACGGCCGTCCTTTCCCTCCTGCTTTACGGCCACCCTTCCTTCCCTCCTTCTCATGCTCACTCACTCATTCCCTCACCCATTTCACTTGCTAAGTAGCTGCTCTGTGTCGGGCATCAGCTGAGGCATCTGGAGTAAAGGACACCGCAAACGGCTCTGCATCCATCCGGGCATTACCCAGCATAGCTGTAGAGGGTGTCCACGCACCCAGCATAGAGTGGCCAGGCACTGAGGCCAACCACCCTGACCCTTCCATCCTATATAGCCACCATGGTCTCGGAGAGGATTTCAGGTCTTTTCCTGGCGGAGTTTCAGCAGAGAGGAGGGGGAGACTGCCTTGTTTCTGGGCTACACGACCCAAGAAACAAAGACTATGTGCGTGCCTTGCAAGCAGGCACAGAAAGAGGACAGGCCAACTCACTGGAGGGACAAGATGTGGGAGGCAGGGGACTAGAAGCTGGGGACGGGGCACTCTGAGAGGGCGGCTCACAGGCCACTCTGACCTGTCTGAGGGCTCCCTAGGACTGGCCTCCCCTGAGGACCCATGTGGACCCCAGTGTGGTAAACATACCTTCAAGGATGACTAAACTGTAGAGAACTGAACACACACGCACACACGTACACACGTGAAACAAGTTTGAATCACACTGGTGTATTGGCAGCGTGTGATGTTAACGCATTCACAGGTTTGCTATATGCTACCCTGCAAAACTCTAGCCCTCAAGCTATCAACAAAATCAAGCAGCCTTGAGAGCTCCCTAGATTTCTGCATGCAAGTTCACAGCATCTCAAAACCAGCAGCTTCCTTCAAGCGCGACGCTAGCCGTGTGCCGTGACTGCCGCTACAGGAGACGTGGCTGGTCACAGGATCACCGATATGAGCTTCCCACCTCGTCCTCTACCCTTCTTCAACCGCAGTGTGGACCCACGTGAATCCAAAGCTACCCCAGCCCTACTGTATCTCACACCTCTGCTTACTGAAGACCCCACACACAGCCCGGCCGCAGCAGGTGACCAACCTCCTTCCTCTCTGTTTCCGTCATTCCAAACTGGTAGTGGCCCAGGAGGAAGGGCCCCACACGGCCCGGCGGATCTCAGGCTGGATGCCACCGTAGTAGATGAGGCGCCGTAGCTCCTGCTCCTCATAACTCTGTAGGGGGTGAGGGGGGCAAAGGATTCGGGTCATCAGGTAACTTGGGGGGTTCTGCACCCCAGTCATCCATATCGCAGACCTCACCCTCAAAGATCCTGGCACAGAGGAGCAAAGTCATAAGGACCAAACCTTTACCTTAGCATCAGATGTCAGTGGAACCCTGAAAAATCCCCTACCCCCCACCCCACCTCCATGGAAAAATGACATCTTTTATTTTTCCTACATGGAAACACCATGAAGCATAAAAACAGCAGAGGGCACATCTATGACAACTTACACAAAAAATAAATGTTGTTCAATGTACATTGTTTTTTGTTTCCAAACAATAGTGGCTTCATTATTTTATTATTATTATTATTATTATTATTATTATTATTATTATTATTATAAAAAGGCATGGCCTTCAAGATGAACTGATAATCGGGCCAGAGCTTTTTGGGTCACACCCAGCAATGCTCAGAGATTATTCCTAGCTCTGCACTCAGGGATTAATCCTGGCGGTGCTCAGGGGACTATATGGGATGCCAGGGAATCAAAACTGTGTCAACTGAGGGGCCGGAGCAATAGCACAGCGGGAGGGCGTTTGCCTTGCACGCAGCCAACATGGGTTCGATCCCGGCATCCCATATGATCCACTGAGCACTGCCAGGAGTAATTCCTGAGTGCAAAGACAGGAGTAACCCTGAGCATTGCTGGATGTGACCCAAAAAAGAAAAAAAAAATTGGGCCGGAGCAATAGCCCAGCAGGTAGGGCGTTTGCCTTGCACGCTGCCAGCCCATGCCGACCCAGGTTCGATCCCGGCATCCCATATGGTCCCCAAGCACCGCCAGGAGTGATTCCTGAGTGCAGAGCCAGGAGAAACCCCTGAGCATTGCCGGTGTGACCAAAAAAAAAAAAATTTGTCAGCTGAGTACAAGGCAAATGCCCTACCCATTGTGCTATCACTCCAGCCCCTGTACACTGTTTTGTTTTGTTTATTTTTTTTTAAAAAAGGTACAAAGTATGTGTAAAGCTGTATTTGAAACAAAAAGACTCATATATAATACGTGGTCATTTCTACTTCATTCTCAGTTCATCTTTTTTTTTTTTTTTTTTGCATTTTGGGTCACACCCGGCAATGCTCAGGGGTTTCTCCTGGCTCTGCACTCAGGAATTACTCCTGGCGGTGCTCGGGGACCATATGGGATGCCGGGATCGAACCCGGCCAGCACAGGCTGGCCGTGCAGGGAAAACACCCTACCCGCTGGACTATCGCTCCGGCCCGATTCTCAGTTCATCTTGAAGGCCATGCCTTTTTGAAAATAATCCTCCTCAGAGTCACTAACCTTGTTTTTTAATACAGGTTTTCTACAAAGACCTCTACCCGGGCCGAGAAATTGTACAGTGGGTAGAGCATTTGCCTTATATGCAGCCAACCTGGGTTAAAACCCCCCAGTATCCCATATGGTCCCCCAAGCACTGCCAGGACTAATTCCTGGCAGTACAGAGCCAGGAGTAACCCTGAGTAACTGGGTGTGGCCCAAAAAGAGAGGGAAAAAACAGGATTGGAGCTATAGTACAGCGGGCGGGTGTTTGCCTTGCACGACAAAGTTTGATGCCGGGTTTGACCCTAGCATCCCATATAGTCCCCGGATCACCACAGGAGTAATTCCTGAGTCAAGAGTAAGCCCTGAGCATTGCCAGGTGTGACCCAAAAAACCAAAAAATGAATCAGATTGCATCTGATCAATGAGACTGCCTGTGTGTTTTTATGCAAATGACAGGATGTGAGGAACCAATCGGACTGATATATAAGGGTTTATGAGGACCAATCAGAGGAGCCAAGGTGATAGTACAATGGATAGGGCATTTGCCTTGCATCCCATATGGTCCCCCCAGCACCGCCAGGAGTAACCCCTGAGCATTGCTGGGTGTGACACAAAAAGCAAAAAATAAATAAAAACCACTCACCCTCTCCCCCCCAACATGAAAGCTATTTTGGGGGAGTAAGGCGTACTTAACATTAATAAGAGCCTGGCAAGTCTCCCGTATCGTATTCGATATGCCAAGTATAGTAAGGATGATGGATCTCATTCCCATGACCTGACCAATGGTTTGAGGCTCTTCGTGTTCTTCAAACAGATGCCCTAGGGCTACACTAGCACGCAACAGGGACGAATGGAGACATTACTGGTGCCGTTTGAGCACCAGAGGTTGAACTCGAGACCTTGAGGGTGGACACTGGAAGTTCCCTGGACCTCTGGAGTAGAAAGAGCAGCTCACTGACCAGCAGTATCCACCAGGGACTATTACAGGAGAGGAAAATCAGTGTTATCAAACGTCTGGAATGAAAGAAGGAAGAAGTGCCAGTCGGCTTTCAAAGGGTTGCAACAGTGCGAAAACTATTTTGTGTTTAGAAGCCACGGGGAACTTTTAGAAATATTTATTCTTAGGCTCGACTCTCAGAAGTGTGGTCAGGAAAGTCGGAGTGGAACCCGGAACTGCAGGATTCTTTCAACTGCTCAGGAAATGTGAGCCCTCCTCCACTTCCAGGAATTGTGAGCACCACGACCTTTGGGAGCGAGGACCCCGTGTGTCTACCCAAGTTAAGTGCGCAGTAGTCTCTGATTTGTGGGAACTGACTTTCCAAATAAAAGCTTGTACAGAAAAGCAGGTGAAGAGAAACAGCTGTGGACGGGAGTCTGAGCTGCTGCCAGGGGCAGGGTGTCTGACCTTCATACACGAGCCCTGGGCTTAACCTCTGTGTTTGTGCATACAAACACACACCACACAAACACGTGTGCAATACACCCAAATACACATACAAAAACACACAAATACACATACATAAATCCATGCCATCACGGAGGAATCTGTAAAATCAGTGAAGCCTACCGTGGGGACACATTCATCGCCTATGTTTGTAAATGTCCTCGAGGATTTAATGGAATTCACTGTCAACACAAACTCCACCCAGCAGAAGAGCCTATTACAGCCCTGCTCATTGGACCCACCCTGCAGCAGTCTTTGTCAAGTCCAGCCCAGGTATGCTCATCCAGAGTCTCACAGACATGGGGCAGAGCTGCTACTGGCTCTCCCTGTGCCCAGCCACTCATGAGGCACCCGGGAGGGATGGCGGGTTCTAGCCCTGGCCCACCTCAGCAGAGCCTCGCAACAAGCCAGACAACCCCCTACTCCATGAGGGCCACCATTTTCCACATCCGGACTCCCCACTCGTCAGAACTCCACCCAGCAGAAGAGCCTATTACAACCTGGCTCGCGGGGCCACTTGGCGGTTGTGCAGTTCATCAATAAATGCTGGATTTTGAGATGACTACAAGAGTATGCCACCCGCACGGCAGAGCCTGGCAAGCCTCCCATATCATATTTGATATGCCAAATACCAGAAACAATTATAGACCTCATTCCCATGACCTGATGTAATGGTTTGAGGCTCTTATGTTCCTGGAGCAAGCAGATGCCCTTGGGCTCTACTAGCATGAGACAGGACATATGGAGATATTAGTGGTGCCCGCTTGAGCAAATCAATGATGAATGGGAAGACAGTGATACAGTGAAATACATATGCACAAGCACAAAAATGATACACACATATAAACACACATACAAAAAACATATACACTTACAAACATACACATATACACATACACATAAAAACACACATACACACCCAGGGAGCTAAGAGGTGTCTCTCATTAAGAGAAAGGTTTAGGGGCCGGAGCGATAGCCCAGCGGGTAGGGAGTTTGCCTTGCACGCAGCTGGCCTGTGCCGACCTGGGTTCGATCCCGGCATCCCATATGGTCCCCCCGAGCACCGCCAGGAGTAATTCCTGAGTGCAGAGCCAGGAGAAACCCCTGAGCATTACTGGGTGTGACACAAAAAAAAAAGAGAGAAAGGTTTAAACCAAGCATGGTGCCATCCAGACATAAGCTACTACAATTCTATTCTTTTTTTTTTTTTTGGGTCACACCCAGCGACTCAGGGGTTACCTCCTGGTTCTGCACTCAGGAATTACTCCTGGCAGTGCTCGGGGACCATATGGGATGCCGGGATCAAACCCAGGCCAGCACAGGCCGGCCACGCGCAAGGCAAATGCCCTACCCGCTGGGCTATCGCCTCCGGCCCAACTACTACAATTCTAAAAATGACTATTTTACCTAAATATTTGAAACACGGCCTTTATATAAAAGTTGGTCATTTAAAATGCCAAAAACCTCAGTCACCTTATAAACTACACGGGCTGCCATCCGTCCCTATGAATGCACAAACGAAGGAGATGTGGGCAGCACCCACAGGAACCTGCCCCTGCTCATCCCCTCAGGAGCGCAGAGCCGGGAGAGGAAGCAGACGCCATTGATGAAAAGCTGCGTCTTGGGCCAGAGCAATAATAAAGTGTGGGGGAGGCGATAGCCCAGTGGGAGGGCATTTGCTTTGCACGTGGCCGGCCCAGCCGGCCTGGGTTCGATCCCCGGCATCCCATATGGTCCCCCGAGCACCGCCAGGAGTGATTCCTGAGTGCAGAGCCAGGAGTGACCCATGAGCCGCCACTGGGTGTGACCCAAAAAAAGCAAAAAAAAAAATAAAATAAAATAATAAAGTGGGGAGAACGCTGTATTCTGATCCGAGTGGGTCTGATCCCCGGCACCCCATATGGTTCCCCGAAGTCCTGCCAGGGCTGATCCCCTGAATGTCAAGTCAGGAATAAGCCCTGAAATTCCAGGAATAAGCCCTGCTGTGGAAATTCCCCCACACCCCAACAACAAAGCTGCCGCCATCCACTGCATTCCCCAATCTTTGGCTCCCCGGAGAAGAGGCAGAAGGGGGCTCCGGTCTGGGAAGGCCGGAAAGCGCAGAGCCGCCTGGGCCTGCCTGTGCACAAGCCCCCACAAGCGGACGATTCTATTCTCGGGTGCAGGTGGGCCCCTCCCGCTCCCGAGCAGGTGGAGCCTCACCGCGCTGTCCTCCAGGTACTGCTCCCAGATCCTGGCCGTCAGCCCGCGCCCAGCATCACAGGGCAAGTCAGGGGACACGATCTCATGGTTGACCAGCGCTGAGAGGTGGGTCCTCACGGTGGACAGATGTCTGCAGTACGCAAGCCCTGGCGAGGAGGATCAGGAGTCATCTCCGGTCACCAGGCGCTGTTTCCCCCCCGCCCCACTCCGGTCTCACCTCTCCAAAGCGCTGCCCCACTGGGCATCCGAAGCGAAGCCCCAGGACCCAGCCAGAACGCATCACCCTCCTTTCCCAGATCAGGGCAGGGAGGTTGGCAGGGATGAAGTCACTCCACGTCGTGCCCCCCGGGGACATGCTGGCCCCTTTCTCGGCCTCTGTCCATAGCGAGAAGAGAGGACGACTCTCCCCCAAACTTGGACAGGCGTCGAATCCCGGCTTTCAGGAGTGAGGGAAGATGCCGGAACCTGGCCTGCATTCAGAGGGTCCCACCCCCATGGAGGAATGCCTCAGCTTGCCACCCTGTGTCTGCTGCAGCTGGAGGGCTCCCCCAGAGGCATATAATGCCAACCTTCAAGTGACCGGGCCCTTTTCTTTAGGAACTGCCCCCCCATCACCTCACTTTTATTCCCAAAGACAGCCTGGGCCTCAGCCCCCAAACTAGGGAGGAGGCTGGTGGTGACAAGCTAGTAGTTCCCATGACAGTGCCTGAAAGCTGTCCCCATGGGTCCCCTAAGCCTCAGCACAACCCTATGAAGCTGGGACATTTCTTTAAAGACCACGCCCGCCAATGCTCAGGCCAATGGCGCACAGAAGCCAACCAGGCCACATCCGCCATGGAACCCGGGCCCTGAGCATCTCCCTGGCGCCCTGAAGCAGATTCTCTGGTAGATGGGAACACAGAGGCCTGGGCTCAAGGCACAAGGCCAGGAAGTACCAACTGGCACCTGATCTCAAGCCACATGGCTCCAGAGTCCCCGCTCTCCGCCACCAGGGCTGACCCGCTTCACCAGCTGACGGCATCCAGACCTGTCTGTCCCGCCCCAGCGCCCTTCAGGACATGCATCCATGGGCTTCTGGAAGCCTCTGTGAGTGCCAGGCCCCTTCTGAGCGTAGGTGGTTAACAGGGGGGACGGAAACCCCGATCTGGCGGAGCCTCGTGATCTTCCTGCCGCTCTAGGAACTTGGGGATGACCAAGGCCCCCATGGGGGGATCGGCACCACTCTGGAATTCCCAGGAACACGTCCCTATGTCATCACCCCGTGAAGGCCGCAGAGTGGGAAATAAGGCCACGACTAGCCCCTAGCGCAAAGCTCGCCTGAACCGTCTGGGGCTGAGTCCGAGCTCTGGAGTTTACTAGCTGTGTGGCCTGGGCAGGTCACAGTCTCAGCGCGCCTCCGTCTCTGCGCCTGTTCAGTGGAAATCATCAGAGCGCCTGTGCCGTGAAGTTGTTTTACAGTCTCCCTGGGAAGGGATCAGGCCGCTTCCCACTTCCACCAGCTAGAACAGGGAACTGACATCTTTGAGCGCCCGGGAAGGCTGGGCTAAGGGCTCAGGCTTCACACACGCCTCCTTACTTAGTTCCCTGAAACAAGCCCCATGAGGTGAGCAGTAAGGACGGAATGACCAGGAGCCCAACCCGCAGAAAGGGAGCCCACCGTCCACTGCCCTCTCAGCACCTAGGGAAAGTTTGCGCCCGCCTGTGGATGAGGAAAGTGAGGCTCCGTGAGGCTAATGTAACTTCTCCTGAGCGAGGCATTCAGGAGCCAAGACTGCCCCCCCACGCCGCCCCACCTCCCAGACAGATGCGCCCTGGAGACCACCCACAGCACACGCACATCCGTAGAAGGCTCTGGAAAGGATCTGGTACTTCATGTTGTCGCACAGAAGCTTCAGCGGGGTCCTGCAAGACAGAGGAAGAGACACTCCGGGCACTCACCCCTCTCAGGTGCCCGGACAGGCGCACAGCTCAGGGCTCCTGTGGAGGGGTCCGGCTGGTTACCCCAGAGAGCCGACACCAACCAGCTAAGTGAGGGGACCATGGGGGATGGCAGGGGCTCTGCTGTTCTGCCCATGAAGCACCACTGACCTTCAGCCACTGACCACAACAGGTGTCACCGACGCCTGCCCACCCTCCACCCCTCTTGCCTTGTTCCAAAAACTCAGGCATGGCTCACTCTGGACAGGATTCAGGTGGGGAGAGGCTGGAGGTGGTGGTGGGAGTTAGCCTGAGCCAGTGAGACTCTGCCCTGGGATTTCTGCTGGAAAGACTAGGGAGCAGGCCCTCTTTTTTTTTTTTTTTTTTTTTTTTGGTTTCCTCCTGTCCAGGTTCCTAAGCCAGTGGGATCCAACTTTGCCACTGTCTGGGAAGGACCTGGCTGTGAGTGGAACCATCCTAGGGCTAGTAGAACCAGAGCTGAAGACACAAGAGAGGTATCAGACAGGAGCATCTGGATCCAGTTGTACCTGAAGTCACAGTCCCTCGGGACATCTCAGTTTGGTCCAGAGACTCTTTTCCATTTTCTTTTTCACTAGAAACTAAAGCAAGCCTCCATCATTTTCAGAACAAATTATGTTTTCTCGAGTGACCCTGCTGGACCAAATCGAGCTGAATCTGAACTCAACAGTGGCTACAAAGCAGGTGGCACTTCAGAGCTTCTTGGGAACTTCTTCGGCTTTCTAGGCCAAACAAGACTATTCAGGACTTCCGAGGACTATTCCCAGGAAGGCTGTATATATTGGGGGTGTCACACCCGGCAATGCTCAGGGGTTACTCCAGGTTCTTCGGTGAGGAATTACTCCTGGTGGTGCTCAGGGGACCATATGGGATACCGGAGATCAAACCTGGGTTGGCCACATGCAAGGCAAACGCTCTACCCACTGTGCTATTGCTCGGCCCCAACGTTGTATATTATTGCAGAGAACAGAATAGGGGGAAGGGTTTACTTTTGTTTTCTTCATGTTTTGGTCTCAGGATATCCTGGGGACACCCAGGAAAGTCTGGGCTCCTCGGGAGAGAAGGCTAAAGTCCTCGCATAAGGCAGGAAACACGCAAACTACTGACAAGACTCTTGGTACCCCTGACCTGGTGGGGCTCAAGAGATAGAAGAGAACTGTCCCTGAGTTCTCAGCTTCAGGGTGGGGACAGCCCCATCAGTGCGGTGTACAGCAGCTGCTGGAAGAGGGAAGACCGGGTCAGGAGAGCAATTTTCAGTGACTGCAGGTCAGCAGCCCAGGAATGACTTGGGACTTCTCCAACAGGTGGGCTCTGGGCTCCTTGGTCCCACAGACCCAGCTGATGGGACCTCTGGGAGCAGATCCCGAGCCACAGCCCTCTGCTGCCTCCCTGAGGTTCTTCTGATGTGTGTCGCCAAGTGAGAACCTCTGGGTCACTCGGTGCTTTTCAAATTAAACTCAAGAGCACACACACACGATCTTGGGAGCCTGAGCGAGCAGTTTCTGCCCCACTAGGTGTGGGCCCACGGGGCTGAGAACTGCTCGGGCGGGTGCTGGTGCTGGTCCACAGACTGCACTGAAACCGGGGCTGTGATGGCCACTCTTCGTCCCTGATACACCCAGCACTGAAGACTGGACCTCTCCTTGGGAGACAAGACCAGCAGGGCAAGGAGGGAGCCCATTCTCCCCGGGTCACACCAGGTCAGGTCAGTGGGAAGAAAGAGCCCGGGAGACATGAAGAGGCAAAAAGCTCGACAGGAAACAGGGAGATGATCTGGAAGTTCATATCTTTACAGCTAAGTAAGTTATCATTTATCAAACACCAGCAGACACCGGCACTACCAACTAGCCACTGTAAACGTCTCCTGGTCTTTTACAAAAGCTGAATAAAGGAGAATTGATACCGCAAGTCAGTGGGGGAGTGAATACAGGCACGTATGGTCATTATTAAGTAATATCTCTGGAGTAATATTTCTACCTTCAGGAGCACAGTAGGTCTGCCATGACTGACCTGCTATGGGTGTGGCCAGTGAGCAGTGAGTGGAAACAACATGTGCCACTAGAGGGAGACCACTTGCATCCACTGCTTGGCTCAGGAGCTGCCTCCCCTCTATCAGTACGGAAGGTACCATTCAAGATGGCAGCTCCTCCAAAGGCCCTTGTTGTATACAAACAGCTGGTTGACCAGATGACCCATGGCAGATGGGATAGGACTCTCTCTCTCTTCTTCTCTCCCTCTCCCTCTTTCTTACACACACACACACACACACACACACACACACACACACACACACACACACACACAAATGACCTTTCACTGAAATAAGTCACTGAGATTTTAGAATAATTTGTTTCTTGGCCATATTCTTATTGATTCTTACTAATAAATATGAGGATGCTCCTATTTATCTGTATTTATTTATCTCCTATTTAACTATTTAGTTATGGTTATTTACAGGCAAGGCCAAGATTTAAGCTAGACCCCGATCCCCACTGCCTGTTTACCCTCTGAATTCATCGCTAGGCAAGAAATACATTATATACATTTGTGATTGCTGTTGGGAAACCCTCAGCTCCCCATCCACAGCAATCCCATGTACCTCTCATGGTTGCAGCCATTGGCAGAGCCATCAGCCAAGCCGCTCTGGGAACAGGGACGAGCAGGGAGGACTTCCGAGCACCAGGTTGCCACAGAGACGGCAGGTTGTGCACGGAGACATCCATCAGGTCCTGCGGGACTGTGGCAGAGCACAAGCCCTGTAAGCGCCACACAGGTCACAGAACCTCCCCCAAAGCAAGCCGCTCTCCCCCAGATCAGCACAGGGACAGGGGAAGACCTGAATGTGACCGCAAGAACCACTATAATCACAGTCCAGCCCACGCCCTTGCGCCCACCTGATCCGATGTAAGCCACCACCGAAGTTCTAGGACACCCGGCAGACGGGCAGAGCCCACGACACTCAAAGAAAGTAGGGAGAGGGGGGACAGAGTGACACCGGATGCAGGAAAACAGACCCAATCACAGAGCAGGAGACCAAGCCTCGCCATGTTGTCATTGAACTGTCTCAGCAGGCTGCTGCCAGGAGGGGCAGAGTCTGCCGGGGGTGCTCTGGACAAGGCTGATGGCCGGAGGCTCCTGAGAGGGAGCTCGTGGCGGCTCCAGTGGGGGAGCAGGAAGGAACCCTGACTCATTAAGGTCAAGGGGCCTGGTGGAATTCCCAGCCGAGAGGGCAAAGGGCACATCACTGTCCACGGTTTTGAGCCATGCTGTTCTATTAATAGGTTATTGATACCCCAGAATCAGAGAGCGTAAAAGCCACCTGCCTGTGCCCCACCTTCGGTTACAATCTCCCGGAAATACAACGCCTTGAACCCATGTTTCAGTGTTGGCATGAGGCGTACAAGCGCCAAGAGGGGATAACTGGTTTCCTCCCTCTTGGAGATTGGCAATTTCCTGGCCAGTAACTGTCCCCAGAGCCCAGCATTTATAGTTTCCCTTCTGGTTTTCTTTCTCAGCTTGTTCACAGCTCTGCAGAACAAATGTACAGGTGACACATGCCGTCACCGTCTGGGCCTCTCAACTGATGGACACAGGTGGGAACATACACATGTTTTCTACCAAGAGTTGGGAAATAAACGCTTCCGTTTCCGACACCATCTGTTCACTACCGTCACCACCAATTCTGCAGTTGTGAGCAAAAAGCAAACATAACCAAAATGTAAACAATGTGGGGAGGGTCAAGAAATAAAGACCTAGAGTCACTTTTGCTCATCCCCAAACAGTACTTTCTTCAACAGCTTTTCATTTTTATTCTTTGTCTACCCCTTAAAGACATAACATGATGCTAAGCTGGCATCCTCACAGAAAGAGGCTGGGTTTGGTCCACGGACCAGTTTGCCAACCCTGCTTTGGCAGACAGGAGAGGTGCGGGCACGTGTGGCCCAATGCCACATTGCTGCTGCTGCTTTGGGCTCTCACCTGGTGGTGCTCAGGGAGTACTCCTGGCTCTGTGAGCAGGACTCACTCCTGGGGGGTATCCAGGGGACCATATGGGGTGCTGGGGATCAAACCTGGTTCAACCGCATGACAGGCAAGTGCCTCACCTGCTATACTATCTCTCTAGCCCCCCAGGAATGAGGTTTTTAAGGACACACAAGTACCAATGGGTGATGGAACTAATGAGCTAACACCCAAGTGAGCCCCCTGAGAAACACCCTGGAGGACTCCCCCAGTTCTTGGTGTCCCTCAAGGAAGCACCAAGCCGTCAACTTGTGTGGCAAGCCAGTGTCCAGCCCCAGCCTTCCCGCAATCCCCACCCTGCAGACATCACCCAGGAATCCCTGCAGGGTGGAATCCCACGTTCCAAGCTGCAGGTACACGCTGGACAACATAATGGTATCCGTAAGTCTCCCTGGCCCTCTATCTCCAGTGGGTCTGAGACTCGAATGACAACATGGCAGAGAGGTGGTCAGCACCCAGCCCCAAGGCGTGTGTATGTGGGGGGAACCCGGACATTACTGGGGGGGCGAGCTTCAGGCCAGGTGAGGGGAGGGTGGCGTCCCATCTGGTGCGTGCCCACTGGCTGTCCCTGGACACCACCAGCACAGACCGGCCCACAGGAACCACCATCCAGGCAGGGCCCACGGAGCCAGGGGCGGTGCTGCCCAGGGGCCGAAGAGCAGCTTAAGACACAAAAATGGAAAGCAGCGGTGAGGGAGGGAAGGACGAGGGGGGCGGGAGGCGGGCAGCGGGAGGGCCCGGCTCACACAACGGACCCTCCCAACCTGGCTCCTCCAAACGCTTCCAGCACGGTGCCACATGGGAGGAAGAAGCGCTAGGGGACCCACGGGTCCGGCACCATTGCCCCTAATCAACCCCAGTGGAACTCACTTCTCTCCTCACCACGCTCTTGTCGCCATCGCGGGGTGGGGGTTAAGAGGGAAACCATGGCTCCTCTCACTGCAGGAGGGAGGTGCCGTCAACCCATTCTACAGACTGGGAAAGAGAGGCCTGGGGAGGGCAAGTGACTTGATGACGTCCCCTGTGGTGGCCAGACTAGAAGCCAGTTATAGGCTCGTATCTCTAATACTGACGGGCTCTGCTGTGGGCCACTGGGCTCCCAGATGACACCTGGTAGAGTCTGGAGACATTCCTGATTGAAGACACTCTTTCCAGCTATCTTTAACAGGAACTGTTTTCCACTAAGAAGACTATGGCAATCACCACGCCAAGCGCCAGAGCTGGACAAGAAACCCTAGATATGCCAAGCTGGACGATAAACCCCAGAGCTGGGCGCTAAAGCCCAGAGATGAACAATAAACCCCAGAGCTGGATGATAAACCCCAGTGCTAGAGCTTAGCCTTGGGTTCGCCTTGCTGCCCACTGCTGCTGCCCACGGCCTGCGTGCTGGGCTCTCATCTCTAGGCTCTGCACTGATCCCGCGGGATCCACCCGATAGAGCGCTGAACTAAACTAGCAACCAGGTAGCAGCAGCTTGCAGCTGAGCGGCTCTGTGCTGAGCGTCTGTCTCTGAGGCTGTGAAGGTCCTGTCTTTATTTCTCTCTCTTCCACATCATTATCTGGGCATAGAAAACCCACAGCTTCTGCATGCTGATTCTGCTGCCACTTCACTATACAAGTCTGTTGTTTCTAGGAGCTTTTATTCCTTTTTTCATTGGAGACTTTAGGATTCTCTTAAAATCATGCCACCTTCAAATAGTGAAAGCATGACTTTTTCTTTTCCTATTTGGATGCCTTTAATATTTTTTCCTATCTAATTGCTATGGCAGAGTACTGTTAATACTCTACTGAACGGAAGTGGTGAGAGCGGGAACGGCCCTGGCCTGAGCTTAGAGGGAAGGACTTTAGCGTATCCCCCCTTGGTAGAGTCTGGAGACATTCCTGGTTAAAGACATCCTTTCCAGCTATCTTTAACAGGAACTGTTTTCCTCTAAGAAGACTATGTGGCAATCACCACGCCAAGTGCCAGAGCTAGACAAGAAACCCTAGATATGCCAAGCTGGACGATAAACCCCAGAGCTGGACGCTAAACCCCAGAGATGAACAATAAACCCCAGAGCTGGACGATAAACCCCAGTGTAATGTTTGCTGTAGGGTTGTGGTAAAATGACTTTGACTACGCAGAGGAAAGGTCCTTCAATTCCCATTTAACTGAAAGGTTTTTTTGTCTTTTAAATCATAAATGGGTGTTGGATCTTATGAGCACCTTATCTCACTGAATCATCACATGAGAGCCCAGAGAGAAGGGGCTATGAGCACCCACCCCCACGGCACAGGTGAGGAAACCAAGGCATGCAGGAGCAGGGCGAGCTGCCCACAGTAAAGCAGGGTCCAGTCAGGGTGCCTCTTTGTGTCCTCTCTGGCCTGGCGGCACCTTCATCAGCCGAGTGAGGGGTTCCCTGGGCTCAGTTGGAGAGAAACGGAGGTTACCATGATACTGACTTTCCAATACCAGCTAGCAGGCCCCGTCCTTAGCTCCAAACACCAGGAGTCCTTACAAGGATCAGCTAAGGGGGTTCCCGGGGGCTGCGAGGTGGGGCAGCTCACCAAACTCGGACTGCATGCGGGGTAGATGATCCGGAACACGTAGTCCGTGGCCTCGTCCCTCTTCCTTGTCTGAAGACGTGGACTCGGCCGAACCCTGCGGGCTCCGCTTGCGCAGTTTGGGAAACACTTTGCCCTGTGTGAGGGAAACACCGCAAAGCATGACGCCAAGCACACAGGGACCCCGGAAGCTCAGCGCCTGAGCAAAGGTGGGCCGGGGAGACCCCACAAAGTCACAATAATAAGCCTTCCTATGGCCGATCCCCACTCCTCCAGCCTCCCTGCTGCTCCCTCCCACCCCTCCATGGCTTGCTCACCTTCCCTCGCTGGGACCACAGTGGGGGTCCAGCTGGCCGTGAGGAAGCAGCCCGTTCTCCAGGCAGGACAGGAACTGCAGCAGGTGGCCGCCCTTTGGGAAGCGGAAGGGCGGCCTCTGGATTCCGTCCTGGCTGACCAACACCACTGTCCCGCCGCTGTCCACTGCCCGTGAGGCCCGGCCAGGGAAGACCAGCAGGGTGTCAGTATGGGATGTGGTGATGGGGTCCCCCAGCAAACACGTCCCCTAAGGGGACAGCCCCGGGCGCTCTGAGAAGCACAGGATCATAGCCCCTGGCACCCCCCCCCGACCTCCCAACCCCAGACACCCCTAACCTCCCAGGCTCCTTTCCTTCACAGGTTATACCCCCCAGCCATGCTTGGGGGTCCAGGGTCAGCCCCAAAGATGCCTAACACCACAGCCTGACTATTTAGAACTCTCAGTGTTTTTTTTTTTTTTGGGGGCTGACACAAGTTGTGGCCCCAAAGGATGCAAGGCACGAGCTCCCACCCCTGGGCCTCAGACCCTCAGCCGGTCAAGCACAACAGCTTCCTGCCTTGCTCTGAAGGCGCCGCCTTGGTGCTCTTGGAGAGACCCTCCCCAGCTCTGATCTTCAGAGCAGGACTCTGCCCTCTCAGGAGCCTCGTGACCCGGCTCAGGGCGCGGGGCCTTGACCAGCGTGTGACTGTGTGTCAAGCTGCTTCCTAGCCTCTCCCCAGGCACTGAGGGACCTGCTGTCCCCGGGCCATGGTGGGCAGCGGCCCCGTGAGCACGGGGCGCTGAGCACAGTAACGCCGAGGGGAGTGTCAGCAGTGAGCGCTGAGTGACTGCTGAGACCCCCACTCCTATAGCGACTCTCCCCCCGCACGCCCCAAGGTGGCCAAGGTGCCCTGAGGACCCCCCCACTTTACAGAAGGGGAGACAGGCTCAGGGCAGTGAAGCCGCTTGTTGGAGGAGGCAATAAAGGCTTCCAGGGGGAACAGCCAAGCCTGGGTCCCCAACAAGCCCTACCCTGCTGGTGGCAGTGAAGGTAGACAATCTCCTCCAGGCGGATGGTCATGGCGTAGTCCCAGTAGGCGCTGGAAGGGAGGAGACAGGCCGAGAGGAAGCCCGGCGCACCCGCCACGGGGGAAGGGCACAGGGGGTGAGACCACGCCTCACCTGCCCTTATCAGCAGCATCCATGACCGACATCTATATCCCGGTTTTCCCAGATACTCCTGCCCCCTCCTCTTCTGACCTCAGCACCCCCAATTTACTATGGAGTCCCACCTCCAGCCCCAATTCATACGACTGAGACTGGGGGCTCCTCCGTCATGCTGGGGCCTCCTTCAACTGTCCACGCCAGCCCGAGGACTCTCCGCTGACCTGGCTGGGCTTTGGAGAGACTCTTGTCCCTGGGCTTCCCGCGTGACAGGCCTCCTGGTTGTGGGCAGGCCAGCTCCAGGCACGAAGGCTCTGCCAGCCTCGCCCTGCCCCCTCACACCCTCCTTCTGAGTGCTCCCCCCAAGTCGATAAGCAAAACCATGAACACAAGAGGCTCAACTAGCCACAACAGCTTAGTAAACCCTCAGACAAGGACTTAATGTCCCCAGGGTGAGTTATAACAATTTTCACAAATTTTCTTTTACTGAGGAGGTATTGTTTCTGATCATTCCATTAGCCACTTAGTGGTAACAAGCAATATATAATAAGCTATTTGGGGCCTGCTTAGGGGCAGGCTTGAGGGGGTGGTGGGGAAAATGGGAACAATGATGGGGGGGAAGGTCACAATGGTGGTGGGATTGGGTTGGAATATTGAATGCCTGTAGCAAATACATCATGAGTGACTTTGGTAATCATGATTTTTTTTTGGCTTTTTTGGGTCACACCCGGCAATGCTCAGGGGTTTCTCCTGGCTCTACACTCAGGAATTACTCCTGGCGGTGCTCGGGGGACCATATGGGACGCCGGGGATCGAACCCGGGCCAGCACAGGCCGGCCATGTGCAAGGCAAACGCCTTACCCGCTGGGCTATCGCTCCGGCCCCATAATCATGATTTTCAAATAGAAGGGGGAAATAGCAAGAAAATGTAAAAAGAAAAAATAGGATTAGGGCCTGAGGGGCAGCAGGGTGCGAGGGCACTTGCCTTGCATCGCGGCCCACCTGGGTTTGGTCCATGGCACCCCCATATGGTTCCCCCAGCCCTGCCGGGAGGGATGCCTGAGCACAGAGCCAGGAGTAAGCCCTGAGCACTGCTAGGTGTGGCTCAGGAAGAGAGGAAAGAAAGAGAGGGGAGAAAAGAAGGGAAGGAAAGGACGGGAAGGAGAAAGAAAAGACGGGGGGGACTCGGGGCAGTAATGGCCATAGCCGCTCCCCACTGGAGACCACGACCCCTCAAGCTGAAGCAACCAGTCGAGCCTCAGCTTGGCGCCTGCCTCCCCTGGTTCTGCCTCTAGCCTCCCGCTCGGGCCGGTCCAGGGCCTGCAGCAGAGAAGGCCCACGCTGCTCATGTCTGCTCAGTTCCTAAAGAGACTTCACTGGAGCTTCTACACAAACAGCACCCACAGGGGCGCGGCTTGGGCCGGGCGCCCGCCCGAGGGGTGTCATGCAGCCTGCAGAGCCGCCTGCCACTTCCAGGCTGTCGGGAGCCTTGGCAGGGCTCCTCCCTGGGGGTGACACTCTGACCGGGGCTCTGGCCAGCCCTCGTCCCCCAGATGTTTCCTGGAGCCCACGTCCCTTGAGTACCCCCTATAATACAAGCGCCTGTCCCCGCCCCTCTCCCCAGAGAGCGGGACGGGGGGGACAGCAGCCCCAGGGTCCTACCTCTTCTCGTACTCCAGGTCCCCCACAGACCCGTTCATCAGCTGGTTGGGCGTCCACTTCAAGGTCATGACATCGGCCGTCTGGTGCAGGGACAGGTACCCGGGCACAGCCTCCATGTCGTCCCTCTGCGGAGAGCGGGGGTGGGGGTGCTCAGGGCTGGCAGCAGAATGGCCAGAATCAAACCCTCACAGCCGCCTCGGCGCGGTTCGGGATGGGCTTGTTGCGATCTGCACGGATGGAAGGTGTCTGGGGCTTGGGGGCAGGGGGAGCCTGGCTCTAGGGAAGAGGAGCGGGCGCTGGGACAGTGGCAGTAGACAGACGAGGGACAGAGCAATGGAGCATGGACCAGACATGGGCGGAACCACAGTGCGGCCCAACCACACAAGGGGCTCTGCAGGAGGCCAGGAGGTCTCCGAGACGGGGGCGGGGGGCTCGAGGCCTTGTGTGCGCGACGCTCCGAGTTCGATCTCCGACACTCACGGCTCTCCCAAGAGCCCCACAGAGCCTCCGAGCCCTGCCAAGAACAGGCCCGGAGAAGCAAAGATGGTCCGACAGGTAAGGGGGGCTCAGGCGCGCGGGAAGGCGGCCCTCTCGCTCCCCGGCGGCCACCAGAGGGTTCTGGAAAGAGTCACTCACCCACTCTGGGAAACACTGATCTCTGATGACAGCCCCCCAAAAACAGTGCTGGTGAGGTTTAAAGAACTGGGTGGAAGAGAACTGACCGTCCGGCTGGTGAGTCACTGCCGGCAGGCTGAAGGGGCTGAATGGACGGATTTATGGAGGGAAACGCCCTCAGACAGACAAACGGACAACAATGGCGTCACATGTCAAAAGAAAGCGCAGTTGGGAAATCCTGGTGGGCGGATGTGGGGCAGGAGCATGAGCCCCCAATACCCCCCCACCCAGAGCCAGAGGGAACCCCCCCACCACCACCACCAAGCGGGAGCCACAGCCCATGGACGCCAGCGTGCTCACCGGCTGCACCAGGACGTTGTTCTTGCCGTAGAGCAGGGTAGCCCTGGAGTTCTGGTGCAGGGACTCGACATAGTCCCGGGCCGAGAGGGACTCGATGCTGCCGCTCGAATGCCTCTTCTGAATCTGGCAGGGACAGCGGAGGTGGGCGGTGAGGCCCGGGAAGACCAACGGACGGACAGACTGACAGACAAGTGGCTTCCAGTGTCCGCGCCACTCCACGCAGAGGGCCGGCCGCTTGGTGGCGAGTCCCTGCCGCAGGTGGGAGCCGTGGATGCGGTGTCTCTGGACCAGCTCGTCGGCCGAAGGGTCTGTCCAGAAGTGATCCGCCGTCTTCATCTTGGTGTACTCCAGGCGCAGGGCCCCACTGCAGAGCAAGGGGTGAGGGGTGCTGGGACGCCGAGCCCCAGGAAGCGCCCTCCCACCCACCCACCAGCACGGCCCCACCCTGCGGAGGGGGGCAGCTCCCGGGCAGGGGCGGGGAGAGGGAAGAGGGAAGTGTGAGTTGCGGGCGGTTGGGTGAGGGCCAGTGAGGTCCCTAGGTATTGCCCGTGAGCTGAGACCCGAGACCCAGCAGGAGCGCAGAGCACCCAAACACTCACCCAGCAAGGAGGCGAGGATGGGGCCATCCACGGGGTCCATGAGGAGCGCCTCCTTCTCGTAGTATTTGCTGGCAAGAGGGAAGCAAATGCACGCTGGGGTGCGAAGCAGCAGGGGGCTCTGCGACACTGAAGTTCCTGAAGAATCGCTCAGAACTGACTCCTGTCGTGCCGGCCATGACCCAGCAGGAGACACACAAGTGCCAAGGGGCATAACTGGGGACAAGGCCCCCGTGGACAGGAGGGAACTGGAACACCAGGATCCGGACTTCTCTGGGTCCCTCCTGCCTTGGGGGTCTTCAGCTGTTCCTCCTCTCCCGCCCACTTCACTGGTGAATGCCGACATGTCCCTCAAACAACACTTGGCGGCCACGTCTTCCAGGCCCCTTTCCCGCCACACCCAGAGGCGCGGGAGCACCAGACACCTCTCCTCTGTCACCTCCCACCACAGGCTGTGACTGAGACTCCGCCAGCCGGAACGTGAGCTCCGAGGAGACTTTCCGCAAGCACAAGGGCAGAGGATGGAAAGAGAGGAATAATGGTACCCACGGTACAAAGACGTGGATTCCTGGTTGTATACTGCAGAGAGGAAGCTCTCCCGGTCTCTGGCTGGAAAGGAATCCAGCTAATCCAGCAGGCAGGAAGAACTTCAGACCCTCCAGATGCACGAGGCATAAGCGTTAAAGGTCCTGAACAGGATGGGCAAGACCACTGCACCCCCAACACAGAGGTCAGTGCCTGGCACACAGTAGGTGCTTAATAAAAATGTATTGAATGTGGGCCCATCACCTCTGGGGGTCCCGGAAGCAGCCGGATGAGACTTCGCCCATCACACTAGCCGCCACCTTCGCTGTCCGGACGCTGGGATGCTACCTCAAGACCAGATTAACAGAGCAAAACCAGTTCGAGCCCAGGTAGGCAGCTCCCAGAAGCGGGAATCACTGGGAATTCGTCAGATGGAGTCAGGGGGTCGGCCCCTCCTCCCCCCTCCATTTTGTCAAGCCTGGTGGTCCCGCCCAGGAGCTGCCCTGGGGCCACCAGCCATAGCATGAAGAGCCTCCATAGCGGCTAGGGAAGCTGGAACTCGGCTCGCCCCAGGCCCAGCTGTCCATGGGGCTCCTGGGGGGACAGATGGGTTTTGGGAGTGGGCCCATCACCTCTGGGGGTCCCGGAGGCAGCCAGATGAGACTCGCCCACCACACTAGCCACCACATTCGCTGTCCAGATGCTGACCATGAGGCCCCTAAGTTGTGTGGCCACTTGCGGCTGTGCGGTCCATCAAACTAGTGGAAACAGTTATGTCTTTTAATGTACTGCATTCTATGATGTGTAGGAAAGTTTGGCGGGAGGGAGAGATAGAGAGGAGAGAAAAGACATACAGAACCCGCCAAGGAGTTGAGGTGTGGGAGGGGGAGGGAGGTGGGGACATTGGTGATGGGAGATGGGTTTGGGTGGAGGGATGGGTGTTGGAACACTGTGGAACCAAAACTCTACATGAGCATCTTGCAATTGTATGTCTAAAAGTGGTGTAATAAAATTTAGGAAAAGAAAAAAAATAAAAAAAATTTGAAAAAAAAACAAAAAAATGTATCGAATGGATGCATAAATAAATTCAGACCAAAACACCGCACAGCTTAAGGCCTTAAGTTGAGTGGAATTCGGAAGAGAACACACAAAGACTACGTGCTTCCAGAATGCTGTGCATTTGCTAAAGCCCTTTGCCCTCTTCGCTAGAGAGCAGAAACCCACAATCTGACTGATCAGATGAGTGGATAGCACAGAGAAGCTAAGAGGCTCCCGCCCACGTGCTTAGCCAGTGGGCCGTCAGGGCAAGGCGCAGGAGGAAAGCGATGACTGAGATCTCAAAACTGCACTACGATAAAACTGGACTCTTCCTACGGCTCTAAATCGGGCTTGTTTGGAACCAAAGGCCTCGAATCTTTTTCAAACCAAGGGCGCGCCATGAAAGTAGGTCTGTGCAAGAGGATGCAATTCCCAAGCAAGCCAGCAGGGGGCAGAGTGGCACGCCTCGCTCCAATCTCCAGCTCACCTGCTGTTTTCCACCCAGGTAATGCACGATCTTGTCCAGGACCTTCTCAAACAGCGCGGTGCGGATCCACAGGTGCTTGATGGCCAGTGGGGACAGACTGGGCAGCTTTGGCAGCTTCCGCACGTTCTCCTGGAGGCCCTGGATCTGGTTTCGCCTTCGGAACCAGTAAAGAAATCATGACATTCCGTATATGTGGATGGACACAGAGAGTATCATGCTGAATGACACGTGTCGGAGGGAGAAGGACAGACACAGAATAACTGCACTCGTCTGCAGGGTATTAAAAGATACAACATGAGACTAAGAGCCAGGGACAGGAAAAATAAGGGCCAGCAGGGCTGGTCCACCGTTGGAAGCCTGCCACAAGTGTCAGGGAGAAGACAGGAGAAGAAGGGCCCACTATGACAAAGACAGTTGGAAATGATCATCCAGACAAGAACTGCAAGCTGATAGAAGGTAAAGGGACAAACGTGATAAGCTTTCAGTACCTGTGCTGAAAACCATAATGCCAAAATGGAGAGAGAGAGAGAGAGAGAGAGAGAGAGGAGGTTGGAGGGGAAGCGGGACACACTGGTGGTAGGGAAATGTGCACAGGTGAAGGGACAGATATTGGAACATTATATAACTGAAAACCAATCATGAGCAACTTTGTAACTGGGCATCTCATGGCCATAAACAACAATTTTAAAAAATAGGGGATGGGGCCGGGTGATAGCCCAGCGGGTAGGGCGTTTGCCTTGCACGCGGCCGGCCTGTGCCGGCCTGGGTTCGAACCCGACATCCCATATGGTCCCCGAGCACCACCAGGAGTAATTCCTGAGTGCAGAGCCAGGAGTAGCCCCCTGAGCATTGTCGGTGTGACCCAAAAAGGCAAAAAAAAAAATAGGGGAAAAGACAAGAAGACAAGATCATCACAGAGGAGAGACTCCAACAAGACCAAAACGTGCAGATGGGGAGGGGCGCCTGAGCTCCGTCTAGGAAACCACAGGGAAAAGGAATAGCACCTGAGTCCCGGTGCTTCCAGCCATTGGGGAAGACGTTAAAATGGTAACGCACAGTGAGCACGAGGGTGCTGGCCCGATGGCACTGCCAGCCCGGGCGGAGGCGCGAGCCCAGGTCCTGCGGATGTTCATTCCTGTCCGGCCCCTCTCCGCCAGGCGGGTGCAACCAGCACGGTCTCGGGGCCTGGGTCCTTCTGTGGCTTCTGATGACGGGCTGAGTCCCCTGCCCCCACCCACCTCTCCATCCTCCCGCTTCTCACTGACCCTCAGCGCCATGGGCATGTGGCAGAGCTGCCAGGCTCTTCTCTGAGCGCTGCCCACGCGCCTTGCCCCTGGCTGAGAAGTCGGAGCACACACTGGGAGTTGGCAATGCCCAGTCGAAAGCCATGATGCTGCTGCTCCGGCCAAAAGCCCTGGGCCAGCAAGGCACAGAGGGCAAAGGGAGGGCCACAGCGCAGCAGAGATGGCAAAGACCTGACCGCTCTCTCTCTCTGTCTCTGTCTCTCTCTTTCTGTCTCTCACTCTCCTCTCATTCTCCTCTCTCTCTCCTCTCTGTCTCTCTTTCTCTCTTTTCTCTCTCTCTTTCTCTCTCTCTCTCTCTCTCAGCCTGGGCAGGCTGGCAGGGGGCACGTGGTGGACTCAGAAGGGCTGCAGAGGAGAGACCCTTCTGCTCACACCCTCAGGCCAGTCTCCCCAGACAGGGACAGTTGGCAGCGCCAAGAGGACCCAGTTGGCACCTCTCATGGTCCCTGAGACGTGGGTTTTTACCCCAAGGCTACAGCCTCTGGCTCCCGTGGGCAGGACTGTATAGGCTAGATACAGTCAGCTAGGATCCACCCACACTTGGCAGCTCACGGGAGGCATCGCCCACTCAACAGTTGTCTCCTGGGCACATCCCAGATGCCAGGAGGAGACACAGACAGGTCACCTCTCCTCTTGGGGCTCAGAGTCAGGTGGGGAGGCAGACGCCAACCATGGAAACGAGAAACAAACGGTAACTGCAGAGCACCGGAGACAGAGATGCAAAGCAAGAGGGTGAGGGAAATGGAGGTGCGCATTCCCGTCCAGCAGGGGGCAGACCTGGATGCCGGCAGGCACCAACTGTGCAAAGGCCCTGGGGTGAGGAGGGGCTGGGAGGAGACCGACAAGGGTTCTGGGAGGCAGGGAGGTGCCGGAGCGGCCCACGGCCCAGCGGGTCTCCCCCCACACGCTGCCCCATGTCCACACTCACGCGCTCTCAATCAGCTGCTCCAGTTCCTGGACCTTGCGGCTCAGCTCCTCCGCTGGCGGGAAGCTCCGGCCCACCTTCATGAAGAGCGCGGCCACCTTGTTGCTGCGCAGGAAGCCGGCCGCCCGCCGCCGCAGCCCGTGCAGGACGCAGGCCTCCACGGCCGCTGTGGGAGCACGGTGATCAGTGGGGCCCCCCAGAACTGCTGAGCTTGTGAGGGCCTCCCACGTGGGGAGGGGGAAGCTGAGGACGTCCACCTTCCTTCACCCCAAGGCAGGGCCTGACCCGTGCACGTCAGCGTCAGCAACTCCATGGGGCAAAGGGCACGCTAAGCGCCTCCACTGCTGCTGGCTGACATAGGGGACCCTCCTCACGCCCCTGTGTGCAGGACTCAGGGTTCGCAGCTCAGGTCCTAATGCACCCCTGCTCCCCTGACCCAGGGGCAATGAAACCATGGAGGAGTGAAGCAATCAGGGGAAACACTCTCTAATTGTCTGCTTAACAGCGGGGAGGGCTTTTGCCTTGCATACGGTGGACCCAGGTTGACTCTCTGACACCCCACAGGGCCCCCTGAGCCCACAGAGTGATTCCTGTGTGCAGAGCCAGGAGCAAACCTGAATACTGCCAGGTGTGGTCCCCAATAAGGAAGAAAAAGGGAGACTTGTGAGCGGACTGAGAGACTTTTTTTCTGAAAAGGGGGTTGCAGGCTGGTGGCAGAGAGACAGTACGGCGGAGAGGGCACTTGCCTTGCACGTGGCTGACCTGGGTTTGATCCCTGGCACCCCATGTGGTCCCCTGAGTCCTGCCAGGAGTGATCCCTGAGCACAGAGCCTAGAGTAAGTCCTGAGCACCCCAAACCGAACCCCTCCCCGTAAAAAGAAAAGAGGGTGCTGGGCCAAATAAATTTGGGGCTTCAGCTCTGCACCTTTAACTGGTGTGCTAACACCTCCTGGAACAGACAAACCGATGATTCTGCTGGCATACAAAAGTGTCCCGGAGAAGAAAAGTTGAAGATTCCAAACTCACAGATATAGATCTTGCTGTACACACAGAGGCGGTGTATGCATATATACACACAGATGCCTTCGGTGTATAAAAACAAGTGGTGCTTTGGGGCCGGGCGATAGCCCAGCGGGTAGGGCGTTTGCCTTTGCGGGCCCATGCCAGCCTGGGTTCAATCCCGGCATCCCATATGGTCCCCCGAGCACCGCCAGGAGTAATTCCTGAGTGCGGAGCCAGGAGAAACCCCTGAGCATTGCCGGGTGTGACCCAAAAAAGCAGAAAAAAAAAAACAAGTGGTGACGTGACTGTGGGTGACTTACAAAAGTAACCCCTGGGGCCCGAGATGCCGTCCTGTGGAGAGCTTATGCCTTGCTTAGGTGAGGGCCTCTGTGCCATCCCGCCACCGCCAAACACCAAATAAACAGATCAATAACACCTTGCCCAAGGTCACCCGAGTCGGCAGAGAGGAGGCATGTGCTGGCATGGTGGGGCCCCGGGGAGGGAGGGGGCGTGCTGGACTGAACTGGCGGGCACCTTGCGGGGCCAGGGTCACGGGGAGGGAATTCCCACCTGTCCCCTCATTCTGTGACCCCCAATCTCAGAAAGTTCTCTGGAGACGAAGCAAGAGTCAACCCCCTTAGACGGACGCCCCAGTGATAGGCTGGCGTGCACATGGGGAACCACACAGAGTGGCCTGTGCAGACACAGACAGAGGCAGGAGCCACAGTGTGGCCTGTGCAGACACAGACAGAGGCAGGAGCCACACAATGTGACCTGTGCAGACAGAGGCAGGAGCCACACAGAGTGGCCTGTGCAGACACAGACAGAGGCAGGAGCCACACAGTGTGGCCTGTGCAGACACAGACAGAGGCAGGAGCCACACAGTGTGGCCTGTGCAGACACAGACAGAGGCAGGAGCCACACAGTGTGGCCTGTGCAGACACAGACAGAGGCAGGAGCCACACAATGTGGCCTGTGCAGACAGAGGCAGGAGCCACACAGTATGGCCTGTTCAGACACAGACAGATGCAGGAGGAAGCCACAGCGATGGCATCTGGAACTGGGGGGGTCAGGCTGTGGCTCCCCAGAGACGGTGCTGGCTATATATAAGCTCCCACTTTTCTAAGCCCTCTGCCTCACACCCCGTCCACCTTTCTCCCTTTTGTGGTCTCAGAGCGAGGAGCCGCCCCTGCAGCCCATTCCCTACCAGCCCGGGGCCTTCTCAGCTCTCTGCAGACCTCCTGGGTCTGAACCCGCCAACTGGCGCTACAACACCAAACATAACGGGTGTGTGGCATGGGGGTGACGCCACCTCCACCAGGCAGCCCACCGAAAGCTGCTTCCAGGCTTGGCGCAGACTCACCACAGAAGGAGATAATGTGGCTGCTGTCTTCGTGGGCGAACTTGCGGGTGACGGCCTCCTCCATGATCTGCTTCACCTGGGGGGCAGACACAGGGCAACGTGACAGCGGGCCCTCCGCTCTGCGCCGGCCCCCTTCACCGAGTTGTGGCCGTGAGGCCCCCAAACCACTCAGGCACCACCAGGCTCTGTGCTTGGCCACTGTCTCCGCTGTCCCAAGTAACAGCACAGCAATGAGGCCACGCAGTACCCACCCCGCCCACCTCCCTTATCACGGGGTCTCCAGCCACCCCCAGTGGACTTGGTTCCGTGTCCACCCTCTTAAGAATAAACTTGAGGGCAAGCCCGGCCTTTCTTGCTCACTGCAGTGAGGCGAGGCGGGCCGGTCCCAGAATTGCCTGTGAGCAGGGAGACACTGGGACGTATGAACCCAGCCCTGACTGGGGCTGGATCTGGGCTCCCCCTCCTGCATGGCATCCAGGCTCTACACGTTGGGCGCATCTGGGGAAGGGAGGTGCAGCGGAGCTGACCCCAAGGGAGGCCCAAGTCCAGCCCAGCCTGACCGCGCAGCGTCCAGGGCCCGCCACGCTCTCCCGCTCAGCAAGTACTTGTGAGCGCCACTGCTGTGCCAGGCACAGGGACACGCAGAGCTCCAGGCTTTCTACAGTCCCACCTCAGCAAGGGCAGATGTGGGGGAGGGCGGCGGCCATCCATGCGGAAGCCACACGGCCATTTGGGACAACCGAGTGACAGCAAGACCCTCCCTCCTGCTCCGCCCAGCCTGGCCAGCGGCTTTGCTGCATGAGCAAACACGTCTCAGGGCTGCTGCCAGCCGGGCGCGTTTATCTCCACGGCAGCTTCAAACAGGCACCGAACACGGGCCCCTCGGCGTGGGAACATCTCCCCACCTGCCATCGCCTTTTGTGGCTCACAACGGGGGTTCCCAAAATGCCCCCAACACCTGATACTGGAATGTTCCCCGAGGGATCCTGGTAGGTCATACGCCCTGAGTGGACGCCCTGAGTAGACGGCGCCGTGGGGACGCTCCCGCCGCCCTCCCCAGCACGCACCATGGCGAGCGTGTCTCACATTCCCGGCCCACGCCTTGGGAGACCTGCCAGCCCTCTCCTGGGCGCTCTGCCCGCTGCCTGTGTGTGGCGGCTCCCCTGGAGATGCACCCACGGGCCTCGGGAGGAGGGTGCATATGGGACCTGGAGCGTGCCAGACTCTTCGGAAAGGCACACGCGCGCGCACGCACACACACACACACACACACACACACACACTAACCGCGCCAGCCGCAGGAGGGCTCTGTGGACATCGCCTCAGGGCTGAGTCAGAACCCTGGCCCCGCCCCCTCACTGCTAGGTGACAGGGACACGTCAGTCCCCTCACTTCCTCTCTCTCTCGGCTCACCCACCTAGAAAGTGGGACAATAAATGCCAGCTGGCCTCAGACACTTTCCAGATGAAATATGCTGGGATGGGGCGGGCGATAGCCCAGCGGGTAGGGCGTTTGCCTTGCACGCGGCCGCCCATGCCGGCCAGGGTTCGATCCCCGGCATCCCATATGAGTCCCCCAAGCACCGCCATGAGTGATTCCTGAGTGCTGAGCCAGGAGTAACCCCTGAGCGTTGCCGGGTATGACGCAAAAAGTAAAAAAAAGAAAAAAATAGAAGTATGCTGGGAGCTGGCGGTGTGCATCATGGCAGAGCTCCAGGCTGGAGGCGCTGGATTCTTCCTGGGTTCAGGGCCGAAGCGACAGCACAGCAAGGGAGGGTGTTTGCCATGACCACAGCTGACCCAACGTTCTATCCCCAGCATCCTCTAAAGGCCCGTAAGCCCTCCAGGAATGATACCTGAGTTCAGAAGCAGGAGTACGCCCTAAGAAGTGCGAAACAAACAGAGAACATGAAAAGGGGCCCGAGACAGTTCAGCAGCTAAGGTGCTTGCCTGGCACACGCTGACCCGGGTCTGATCCCCCAGCACCACACGATGTCCCCGATCCCCACCAAGAGTGATCCCTGAATGCAGAGCCACGAGTAAGTGCCGAGCACCACCAGTGTGGCCCCCAAACGAAGCAAAACAGAACATGATAGGACTTTCAGGGAAGTGTTCCGGCTTGTGTTACCCGGCACATTATTACACACCACATGCGGCTAGTGAGTGTTTGAACACGGCCGTTGCAGCTAGGGGAAATATTTTCATTTCGTTTTAATTGATGTGAATGTACAGCCTCGAGGTTGTGGGCAGCCCGACCCTGCTCTGTCTCGTTTCCTTCACCCCCGCAGCATCCCTGCCGCAACCCAGCGCCCCCTTCCCCAGGACGGGCTGTGACAGGTCCACACTTGGCTCCCCGACTCCCACTCAAGGCTTTCCCCCTCCCTGATCTCCATGGACTTCCGTGGCTGCACGTGTGCCTGGGGTGCACACAGGAAGGCAGGAAGCTGTGTGGGCAGCCCCCAACAGGCTGAGTGGGTGAGGAAGGGCAGTAGCCTGTCCTCTGGGCTCTCTCTCAGACTCTCGCTGCTCCTCGCTGGGTGACCAGGCATGGTGCTGGCCCCTACTCTGACCCCAGGGCTTGCGGGCAGGGCCAGCAGGATACGTGGTGGACAATGTTCTCGTCGTCTTCTACTGCACATGGGGGCTGGTGCAGCTATGGAAAGGGCAAGGCTGCCATCTGCACCCAGGGCAGGCCCGTGCCCGCTGAGGAAGGAAGAGGGATCGGGGCACAGCCCTTTCCCCCAGCTGAACCCCTGTCCCCATGCCCAAGGCAGCTGAAATGCCGTCCCTGTGCTTCCATTTCTTTCTTTTCTTTTTCATTGCTTTTTTAGGGTCACACCTGGTGATGCTCAGAGGTTACTCCTGGCTCTACATTCAAGATTTACTCCTGGAGGTGTTCAGGGGATGATATGGGATGCCGGATACCGAACCCGGTTGGCTATGTGCAAGACAAACGCCCTACCTGCTCCAGCCCCTGGGACTCAACTTCTGTAGCTGATAGGGAAGGTGTTTAGTTCTCCCGGGAAGGCCGTGGGCTCAGGAAAGGAGCCAGCTCTACGAAAGGCCCCAGAAACACTGCTTTAACTTCTGTAGCTGATAGGGAAGGTGTTTAGTTCTCCGGGGAAGGCCGTGGGCTCAGGAAAGGAGCCAGCTCTACGAAGGCCCCAGAAACACTGCTTTGCCAAAACAACAGACATCTTCTGCAGAACCCGACTTTTCCTGGAGAGAATCTCCTGCCTGACCTTATCAGCTGCTGAACTTTAATTTGTCTTAAGTACCAGCTTGGCAAGTTCAGAAGAGTGACTCAGGCCAAATCAGATGACTCGGGGCTCTTGGGTCGGGTGAGCCCCCGAGAGCCGCTCGGGAAGAGCGTTTCGTGAACACAGGCCTGCTGGCACTGCGACGGGTCAGGAACACCCGGGGGCACTGGGGCAGGGGGTCCTTGCTGCCCATCCTGGGGAGGGCCGCCAGCCACGTGGTCCAGACAGTACTTTCCCACTATCTGCACCGTGAGGGGGAGCCCAGAGAACTGCTTAGTGGCCCCAAAGGTCCTCCCACACCACCAAAGGTCCTCCCACACCACCAAAGGTCCTCCCACACCACCAAAGAGCAGCACATTATCAGACATTTCCCTATGCCCCCCCAAAAAAAAAGTAAAGAGTTACGGCTATGTTAGCACGAGGAGAATTTCCTCTTCCCACGTCTAAAGACAACCTATTCCCCAACACACACAGATCTGAGCCAATACTACAAGCTCAGAGAACCCAAAAGTACCCAACCCAGAGCCCCTGCATTCATTCAGCTGGCCAGAGACTTGGGAAACTATTGGGTGGTGGGGCCAGGGTCGTGAACCCAGAGCTTCTGAGGCCCAAAGGTCCTGAATGGCGCCAATGTCTCCTGACTGCCTCCTCTTGCTTACTCCTCTTTGCTCGCTCGGCCTCGCTGACCAGTTCTGGGCCCAAGGCGGGCACACGCTGGGCCGTCAAGAACACTCTTCCTGCACCCGCCTCCCTCCTTCCTCTCCCACCAGCCCGCACCCCCTTCCCAGCAGACTTGTCACTTCCCATCTGTCTGTCATTCCCCGTTACACTGTCTGATTCACCCGAGCCTGTGAGCAGGGGTTGGCTTTGCTCACTTGTCAGTCGCCGGTTGCTAGAACAAAGCCTGTGAATGGCAGCAGCAGCTAATTGGGCTTCACCCATTTCCAGCAGTTGCAGAAATTTCGTGTGTGTGTGTGTGTGTGTGTGTGTGTGTGTATGTGTGATGTGTGTATGTGGGGGGCAGGGAGAGGAAAGCAAGAGAGGGGAGAGAAAGAAGGGTAGAGAGAGTGATAAGGGGTGAGAGAGAGAACAGGAGAACAAGACAGAGAAAGTGAGAGAGACCAATCTTAGGTAATGAGGCAACTCGGGGGTCTCACCTACGTTGGGGTCTGCTAGCCAGGAGGAGGAAATGAGTGCTCAGATGCGGGACCGTGGGTTCCACCTCCTGCCCGGCCACCAAGCTGAGGGCATGCATCCTGGACCATTCTAGTGGCCACTGAAGAACTCACGACCTCATGAGCACGGCACAGCCTACGGGCCCCTCCAAGGCTCTGGAGAGCTCTGCGGCGGGGCCCCCTGGAGATGTGGTGAGCGTGGACAGACCACCTGGAGACTGCGGAATTGAGCTGGTTGGTGGGGGCCGCCCTCATGCACAACCCCCATAAGAGTTGGGTGTGGACCCACCCTCCTCTGGTTCGCAGTAGGTCCCCGTGGATATCTGTGGAAGGAAAGAAGGTAGGGATGGAAGGGGGCTGGGGGCAGAGCGGGGACGAAGAAGGGGCAGGAAGGAAAGACGAAGCCTTCTAAGAAAAGGCAGTGAGGCTCCATCCTGGGCCCCTGCTAGGACCTGAAACCTCTTGGGGTTCATGACCAAGAAGCCCCTCCAAGCTCCCCTCCTACCTGAAGGACAGTGCTGGAGGAAGTGTCCCTACTTCGTCCCCCCCATACATTCCCACCTGAACCCCCACCTGGTCCCAGGGGGCTTGGCCAGGATATCCGGGTGCAGCGCTGGGGCCAGGGGCTCTTCCAGAACCTGGAGTCTGGGGCCGGAGCAATAGCATCGGAAGCTGGAGTTTCCTCTGCAGCTGGGTGTTCACCGGCAGCCCTCAGGGGACAGGGGCAAAGGGCCCCCCTGCGTCCAAGAAACATCCAACTCTAGTCCAGAAGCCCCTAGAAACCACATTACCTCAGTGAAACACACCCCAAAGTCTCTGGATTTGAGGGAAAGCACAGTGGGATGCCCAGGTGGTAGATGGGCACTGGCCCGACAGTCCCATGCTGGGCTGGGAGGCTCCGGACCCCCAGCTCTGCAGAGGTGCCCACGGCTCCTAATCTCCGCAGCCAAAGGTCGTTTCTCTCAGGACCCGGCCAGCTGCACTCCCGGGCACCCTCTCTGCCTTCTCCTCGCCAATTAAGGGCCTTCCAGGCCCAGGCAGGCGCAGAGAAAAAAAACCCGGTTAGTCACTTTGCTTCCGTTATCAACACCAATCACGTGCCCGGCTCCCTGAATGACTGTCGTCATGGCAACGCAAAGCCAGTCCCCAGTGTTCTGGGAACCCAAACAAAATTAAGGGTGGGGGCAGTAAAGGGGAGGGAGGGAAAGGAGGTCAGGGTGGCAGGGGCTGAGATGGAGAGGAAAAGTCCAGAGACAGACGGAGAAGCCTAAAGCTCGCCTGGAGCTGAGAATAACCTGGTGGGCAGCGCCCCTTTCTCTGGTGCCCCCTGCCACTTCCTGCCCTCCCTCGAGCCTCGGGGTCTTGGAACAAATAATTCCTTCTGCCAGGATACTTTGCCCTGAATCTCCTGCCACCCTATTCCTTCACCTACAAGGCCTTAATCGCCACCTCCTCCAGGAAGCCTTCCTGTGCCACCTGCACAGGGTCATTTCTCCCTGTTAAGGATCCTTGTGGCACTGAGTGTCTCTCCTCTAGCCCTACACATGCCGGCATTCACGATCCTCCCAACCGCACCCAGAATGCCCGTCCAGTAGAAGGTCAGCCAGGAGGGCAGGGCCTAGCTCGTCCGCTGTACCCACAGAGCCAGCCCAGTGTCCCAAGCCCTCCCACAGACACCCTTCCCCAGGATACTCACGGGACTTGAACCTCCATCCAGCTGAGCTCAGAGTTACCACCCCCTCCCCACCCTTTATTTGGCCACACCCAACGGTGCTCCGTCTTACTCGGCCTCTACACTCCAAGGGTCACAGCTGGTGGTGCCTGGGGGATCCTATGGGGTGCCAGGGATGGGACCCTGGCTGGCTGCATGCAAAGCCAGCACCTTCCCTGCTGTTCTAACTCTCTTGAGTCCCTTTTCCTTCCCCCTAAATAGAGGACACAGGGGCTGGAGCGATAGCCCAGCAGTAGGGCGTTTGCCTTGCACGCAGCCGGCCTGTGCCAGCCGGGTTCGATCCCGGCATCCCATATGGTCCCCTGAGCACCGCCAGGAGTAGTTCCTGAGTGCAGAGCCAGGAGTAACCCCTGAGCATTGCCAGGTGTGACCCAAAAAGCAAAAAAAAAAAAAATAAAATAAAATAAAACAAAATAAATAGGGGGACACAACTGGCCATGCTCAGAGGCCCGGCCACTCTCAGCAGAGCTGGTCCTGGCTTTCGGCCGTGCATGGTCCACACCTGGCATCTGGCTCCAGGGTCACCCTCTCCAGTGCTAGGGCGACGAATGCGTGACCCAGCAGTGACCCACAGGCACCAGGGCGCTCTCAGACAGTGCCTGGCTGCCCTGAGGGGTCCACCCCTTGGCTTCTTTCTCAGGCTCCACCGGAGTGACGTTCCCTTTCAGGAGAATGGCTCATCCTGCTCCCTCACAGAGCGGTGGGGGTGGTTCCCAGCCACTCAGGGGCTTCAGCAACAGACACACCCGGTTTATGTGTGGGTGCTGACTGGCTAAGGCACTGCCCCAGCAGGATGGGTGTGAGGTGCCTTTTGGGAGGGGGTCTGCACGCTGCAGCCACATGATGGGACCCTTCCCTGCCCCCAGATTTCTAGGCAAGAGCCCCTCCACCACTCCACTGTGGCCTGGCTCTCTGCTATGGAGGCCACAGGAGGAGGAGAGAGGAGGTGAGCATGAGGGAGGCATACATAGGCTTGTCACACACACACACACACACACACACACACACACAGAGCCTTAGGGAAGCACAAACAGAAAACTTGAGCCCATTCCTCGTCGGTTCTGTCCAAGGACTCTCTGGGCCCCGACGGCACTCACATGTGCTGAGACGGTGACGCCACATGTGCCGGTGGGGAGGCGCTGAGGCATTGGAGGGCGGGGGAGGAAGTCCCGCCTCTGCTCCTTCTTGGAGCTCTCAATCACAATCTTGCCCTCTGCATCAAGCCCCTGGGCATTCGGGGCAGGGTAGAGACTACCAAGGGCATCGGGCTCTCCAGATGGACAGCCTCAGGCAACAGCAGGACTTAGAGAGGCCACTGACTGGAGGCCGCCGATCCTGCCTCAGGCGCCAGGAGAGTTTGGCCTGACCACACGAGGTGCAGCCCCAGCTACACCACGCAACAAGCAGGGGCCAAGACCCTCCAGAAGGTTAGGGAGACAGCTGAAAAGTGCCTCGCAGGGCCAGAGTGATAGCACTGCGGGGAGGGTGTTTGCTTTCCACATGGTTCGATCCGCGGCATCCCATATGGTCTCCCAGCACCGCCAGGAATGATTCCTGAGTGCAGAGCCAGGAGTAACCTCTGAGCATCGCCAGGTGTGACCCAAAAGGAAAAAAAAAGTGCACTGCAAGCCCCAGACACAGATGTACCCAGCGGGTGGACCAAGACTAATGGCCAGCCACAGTTCACGCCTCTGCAGCTGGGTTTCGGGTCCAGATGGGGAAGAGTCCCGAGAGAGGGAGGCCTCTGTCCAAGGTGCTGAGGGAGCTGGTGGCAGAGCAGGGCTGGGGCCGGCAGAGCCGCCCAGAGGAGGCAACACTGCCCCCCTAGAGGCCGCGCTGACGGACTCGGCCACCTGCAGGCGTGGGGAAACCGACTGGAACTCGGGGGACACCCAGGACGGCTTCATCAGAAATCAATTCTTTTATTCTGTCTTTTTTGCTTTTATTTCAGATGACAATTAAAAAAACTGAAAGCATTTAAATTGTCACGGGAAGTTAAAGTTTTTGTTTGTTTTTTGAGCTACACCCATGGGCTCTGGGGGGCAGAAGTCAAATTTTTAACTTAAAGATTTCAGGGGTAGGGCCAGAGCGATAGCACAGCGGGGAGGGCGTCTGCCTTGCATGCGGCTGACCTGGGTTCGATCCCCGGCATCCCATATGGTCCCCGAGCACCACCAAGAGTAATTCCTGAGTGCAGAGCCAGGAGTAACCCCTGAGCCTTGCGGGTGTGACCCAAAAAAAAGCAAAAAAAAAAAAAGATTTGGGGGGGTTCTGGGAGGGACGGGGGTTGCTTCAGTCACTTTGCTGGAAGAGTGTTGTGGGTGTGACTGAAAGCAGTCTCGGGCCAGAGCGATAGCACAGTGAGGAGGGCACTAGCCTTGCACGCAGCTGACTTGGGTTCGATCCCCGGCATCCCATATGGTCCCCGAGCACCGCCAGGTGTTACTTCCTGAGTGCAGAGCCAGGAGTAACCCCCTGAGCATCGCTGGGTATGACTCAAAAGGGAAAAAAGGGGCCGGAGTGATAGCCCAGCGGGTAGGGCGTTTGCCTTGCACGCGGCTGGCCCATGCCGGCCCGGGTTCGATCCCGGCATCCCATATGGTCCCCCCGGAGCACCGCCAGGAGTAATTCCTGAGTGCAGAGCCAGGAGTAACCCCTGAGCATTGCCGGGTGTGACCCAAAAAAGCAAAAAAAAAAAAAAAAAGGGAAAAAAAAAGGCAGTCTAGCAAACATTCTGTCTGTGTGTATGGGGGATACACTAAGCCGTGCTCTGGAACTCACTCCTGGGGTGGGGGACCATATGCAGTGTGGGGGAGCTGAACAGAGGCCGGCCCCATACAAGGCGGGTACCTAAGCCCTGTGCTATCTCTCCAGCCCCGAGGCAGCTGTTTCCAGGACTCCAAGGGCTTTTTCTGAGGGCATCTGTACCCTACACGCTTCATTCAGAGATGTGAGCTGGGAAACCAGCCCTGAGGGTGACTCTATCCATGCTGGGCCACGCCACCCACAGACACACACACACACACGCGCACACACACCGGGAGCAAGACTGTGAGCAGGGGCTTTCTGGCTCCTGGAGGCACAGACCCCAGAGCGCCTCAGGCACACGGAGACAACCAGCCCCCCGGAGCTGTGGCCCCAAAGTCTTGGTCTGAGGAGCTGCAGACACATGTTGACGGGGTGACGTGAAGAGAGCAGTCCTCCCACGCATGCAC
>JAJIBD010031485.1:0-71427 GCA_021461705.1 Cryptotis parvus
ATCCTCTGTTGGAGGACAGGTTTAGCTAACCTGGGAGCTTTGTTGTTTTGCCCACTCCCAGATTAATCTTATTTAAGCCAAGGTTCATTCTAATGAGACCTCTCTTCTATGTAAACACTGCTAGAGGGTGTGGCAGTTATAGAAGTCACCTTGATTGAATAACTTCTGACTTATACATCTACTAAGACTTCTATGTTTTCTAGATTGGACACAGCTCCTCTTTATACCCACTGCACCCAGCGTGGGACAGTTAGAATTTACCAGGAGACTACCACCCTGGCTACGCTGAGACTATAGGAAGACCATAGGAAGGATCATACTAGTTTGCTCTAAGCAGGCGAGTGTGACCCTTTCAGTACACGAGAACAAGATACTCAGAATCACCCTGGTGCAGATAATAAGAAGAAGGACCTTGTGGGTACCATCTGGATTACATGAAGCTCATGAAATTAAGAAGTGTTACTTTATATCAGCCCTCTCTCTCTCTCCAGTGTTTTACATAAGAGATAATCTCGGGATTAGTCCTTGCTATAACCTTTGTTTATACCTGCAATAGGGTGTGCTACACTACACTCTGTTTAGAGTTGTTTGTTGACATGACCCTCCTGGTTGGATTACTTTTGGTGTATATAAGGGGCTGACTTGAGGCCCCTTCACCTTTTGGGCCTTTTAGCTTTCGGCTTTTGGCTCCTGTGGCTTTGGCTCCTCTGCCTTTTGCTTTTGGCTTTTGGCTTTTGCTCTTTGGCCTTTTGCTCCTTCTCTGTAGGACTTAGCTCAGGTGAGATCCTCTCTCTCTTTGGTGGGAGACTTAGGCTCTTTTGTATGGTCTAAGTTCAGACCAGAGCTAAAGTTTGTTCATTATATTGGAGTGCTGTGGAAGAACTTTTGTACTATTAAAAGCCTTTTTGGAACTGCACCAGACTCGTGAGTTTTCATCTGTTCTCCCGGCGCCCTCAGAGGTAGAAGAGAACCTCTGTCCTGACAATGTCGAGGACCCCGGCAATGTGCCCTGACAATCCTCCATGGAGGATATAAGAAAGAACTCATATATTTACCCGTATCCCGATGACAGCATGCATACTGTAGGAATATCCCTGTATTTTGTTTTCCCTTAGCTTGTCTCCCTGCTACAGAGCAAATGTTTGTGTTCCATCTCCTCCACTTTATTGAAATCTCACTCCTCAGGGTGACAGATTTGCCAGTGGGTGCTCTGTGCAGTAATTGTGTCTGGAGGAGATCAGAACTCTTAGAAAATTGATTGTAATGACCGCCCATGTTCTTTCTGCAGTGTAAAGACCAAATGAAGAAGAAATTGATCTATAGATCTACAGAAATAAGGGAGGAAATCCAAACAGTAGATCTGCTAGTACCTTTATCTAGATTTCTAACTTTCAGATTGGTTAAGTGAAAATATTCTATAATAAACTATACCTTCTGGGGTATTTTTAGAAATTATAGACTGAACAGTGTCAGGAGTTTCCAGACTCCAATACAAGAAAAGGAAAATGGGCTCAGAATAAAGAGGCAGGGGACACACAGAAAAGGCAAGTTTGCAAGTCTGTACTGTTCAGAGCTCCTCAGGTTGGCAATGGACAAGACAGTAGGAAAATAGGAATCCAAAGTTGAATAATTAAATGTTCAAAGTGACAGAAAATCTCTCCTGCTTGGTAGTGACTATATGAACAGAAGACATCTGAAATCTCAAAGTGAAGACGATAATAGAGGAGAAATGAAAAAAGTCACATATACACATATATATGAATATTATTCTTAATATAGTAGCATATAGTCATGTGTATTTGTTTGACTGGCATTAATAAGTGGATCTTCTTAAAATATAGTTATCACATCACTTAACATGTAACAAGACTCATATTCCCACAAACTATGATATTCTGTAAAAATTAAAAGCCATACAGTATTTGGTAAGAAACACGCATGATGAGATTAAATACAGACTTCTGATAACAAAATGTCATAAAAACAAAAGAAATATATACTTAGCCTCTTCAGACAAGGTAATACAACTATCAGGATATATAGTCTCAAGTTACTAGAATTTTACCATTTAAACATATTCAGAAAGACCTTTCAATCTGTGCTTTCACGTAAGATATTTTATGACAAAAATATTAAAACTGATTCAAATGTAATTCTTTAACCAGGACACATTTATTTTATATCTAAATATACTGCAACTCTGACCTAAATAGCAACATTAAGTAAATGTCCCATTTATTATCAGGAAATAAATGTATAGCTATAAAACTGACCTAAGTATGTATCCAAAATGTTTTAAGTATTAAAATAATATTTAAGAGAGTTATAGTTAGAGCAACTTCTGTTAAAATAAAGATCATTCCCATCTGTACAGGCACAGGAATAATTTATAAGAAGAACTGAAGGGACTGGAGCGGTGCAGAGACACATCTTAAACATGTGAGGTCTTGGGTTCCAGCATCTGGTTTATTCAGATGCTGAGGTCAGCACTCAGGTGTGACCAAGAGAACCTGCAATATCCCGCTTTCTCAGCACCAGTGTTTGTGGCCGAGGCTCCAACAACATTAGCATCAAGTTATACAAAATTAATTCACGATCACAATCAAGATCTTCCCGTTCATCATCTATTTGCTAGAGCGGGCACCAGTAATATCTCCATATGTCCTGTCTCATGCTAGTAGAACCCAAAGGCATCCACTTGCTCCAGGAACATAAAGAGCCTCAAACCATTATATTAGGTCATGGGAATGACCTAACATAAATGTTACTGGTATTTGGCATACAAATACAACACGAGCAGCTTGCCAGGCTTGCCGTAGCGGGTGGCATACAGGCTTGCCGTACGGATTTCTATACATCGCCTCTTTTTCCGTAAACTATTCCCTCTGCCCAGAACACCCTTATTTCCTCTATTAAAGTGACTTTCTTTCTTTGTTATTGTTGCAGTATATGGATAATTAGATACTTAGATGCAGTGCACCAGGGGTCCCACACTTGTTAAGGTATACCAGGTACTACACTAAAATCACGAGGATTACCTCTGAAATATAGGAGCGTCAGGGACTGAATTCAAGCTTTCACATCTGCAAGGCGGGCCCTCCACCAGTGAGTCTCAGCTTTGTGAGCTTCTAAGTCAGAACTGGTGAGAGTTCTGGTACAGTCACTTACCACCCAGTCCTTCCTCTTTTCTTTAGAGCTAAAGAATCCTTCGAAATTTAGCTTGTGCTTGGTAATTCTTGCATAATGACCTCAAAGTAGTCACTGCAATCTACTGTTATCTATACTGACACACTACATAGGGATTAGTTCATTTGTCTCAATGGGTCCCTTTCTATTCTGTTATTTGTTAAGTTATTGAAGTCAGAAATACTAATCTGTTGTACTATCATTGGTGCTTACTAGTCAAGGACCTCCATAAACATTTAAGAAGGCAAGAAAGCAGGAGACCAAAGCTGATTAACCATGAGATTATATCTGTCATGCCAATGACGAGCACTTGTATATTTTTATTCACCCCCTATTCTGACTTTCTCTTTACATTTCAGTATCAAGATTCAAGTCCTGAAGAACTGACTTGATCAACTATAGGCAGTTATCATCAGTAAAACTTGTTTTATTCTTCCCGTTTATGACCTAGTTCCATTTCTTGAAAGTTGTCACCCATGGCCTGTGTTTCCAGCCCACGTTCACTCTGGAACCTGTATCTCACCGTATTTGTTTCCTTGCTCCCGATGTTTTCTCTTGAACACATTTCCCTTCTTTCTCTCCTCTCACTTCTTTCTGAATAAATGTCAATAAAAACTATCTCGCTTCAAAAATAATTGTCACTTATTACAATTACATTGTATTAATTTAAAAGTTTTGAATCAGGCAAATGTCCAAGATAGAGATAGACAATACATAGCTCATTCTTAAGTAGTATGTGAGAAGCAAAAGGCTATAGACCATGTCCAATAAAACCAAAGTGTTAGACTCTGACATTGTTAGACATTGGAAACAAATTGAGGTTATTGGTGGCGGGAGTTATAAGATAGGGTGGGCGTGGGAGATTTGAACCAGTAGTGGTAGTGGGGATTGCACTTGGTGGTAGATATTCTATAGGAGTATTATACTCTGGCAACAAAGAAAATTAAGTTTGTGTAAATCATTGTAACCTCCATTTCATTTGTTTGTTCCGGGTTACAAATGGTGATGCTCAGTAAGTTATTCCTGTTATTTCTCTGGCTCATTGTAGCCTCAATTTTAGAAATGAATACAGAGTAAGTGCCTGGAGTAAGCAGCTGCGCGGCTCAGCCCCACATGGATTCAACTCATGGAGCTGACCTCCGGTGGTTGGTAAGGAGCTCGGCCAGCCCCTGGCCGAGTACAACATTGCTCAAGTGTTCCCTCATATATGCGAGGAAGATGCCACGCTGGCCTGACTTGGAACAGGGATTTGGGCTCTTCCGCCCTTTCCTCCACCTCCATGCCAGCTACCCCAGAAGAGAGCCATGCCAGACCCACAGCTCCATCAGCACGAGAAAGCTCTGCAGCTGCAAGACAGTCTTAGATAGTACTAGATGTTAGGATCAGGTCCTTCCCAGGATCTTTCACATTTATATACTGTATACAGTACTAGGCAGGTTCTAGTTGTGACCTGTCATCCCAGTGAGCCTAGCAGGAAGTCAGAGCAACCCCCCAAACCATGAGGGCAGTCATTTTTAACATCCAGACTCCACAACTCCTCAGACCTCCACCCAAGGGAAAACCTGATCTTTCCCCGTTGAGTTTCATCAGTAAATGCTTGAGATGAGAACCTTCTACTGAGAGTATACCACCTACATGGCAGAGCCTGGCAAGCTACCGTGTTTTATTTGATATACCAAAAAAAAGTAACAATTATGGACCTCATTCCCATTACCTGAAGGAATGCTTTGAGGCTCTTCCTGTTCCTGAAGCAAGCAGATGCCCCTGGGTTATGCTTGCTTGCAACAGGAAATGTGGAGATGTTACTGATGCCCACTCGGGCAAATCGATGAACAACTGGAAGACAGGTGGCGCAGAGTAAGAGGAGGATGGGAGAAGGAGGATAGAAGGCACCTGGTGCTTTGCATTTGTAATATTATCACCTGGAATGTTACAGCTCTATAGACTGGTTGGTTGTAAACAACTAAACAAGTTACTGTATGAGCATCAACACTGGAGAAAAGAGTTTCCATGAAAACAAACAGAACTTTTTGTATTATCCTTTGATTTATAGGGAATTTACATTTCTGAAAATCTTTGTTTATATATATGTATACATATATATACACATAAAATTTTAATTATATTATCATGGGTTAGAAATTTACAAAGCCATTCATGGTTGCATTTCAGCATACAGTGTTGCAGCACCCATCCCTCCACCACTGCCCATTTCCCACCACCAACGTCTCCTGTTTCCCTCCCTCACCCCACCCCCACCTGAAAGCTTTGTGTTTACATTTGTGGAATATGAATTAATAAAGCAAACTAGCAAGGAAGTAACAAAGTTAATTATTTGACTTGGTTAAAACTGTGGTCAAAGGGAGTGGGAAGATGTGCCAGGAATAGGTAGAAGGTGTTTATTGGTCTATCCGATGCACAAGTTTGGAGCCAGATACATGGTACAGAGGGTAAAGTGCTTGACCTCTTCTGACGAAGCTGGTCAGGGATGTTGATGTAGCTGGTGAGTTTGGATTCTGAGAGAGTAGAACACCCAAGGAAGGTTGAGTAGAGCACCCACAAAGGAGGTCGAATAGGGCACATACAAAGAAGTCTCCATGAACCACTGAGGGAGTAGCTCTGCTTTTATTAGGTGGAATATAGACATTTAAATGGGGGGCAAGTTGGGTGTAAACTCTGTGCCAAGCAATCAGGTAGAGAGAGAAAGGAGTGAATGAACTCTAGTTGGCCAATCAAGAAGAGGGGTTAAAACAGGGTGTGTGCTTAATCCTAATCAGGTAAGTGAGAAGGGGATAAAAACAGAGTGTGTGCTTCTGTACAGAGCTGTGCTTAATGTGTTGAACTGCACTCTCCATGTGAACGACCTGGATTTGATCTCCAGCATCAGAAGTGATGCTAGCGCCACAGAAGTGACTCCTGGGTGCAGAGTCCAGAGTAACCCCTGAGCATTGCTGAGTTTTTAAAACCACAATCTTTTAAAATAATGCACAGAACTTTGCGATGGGTGTGGTATTAACACAGAGTTGTAAACTAAGAGTTTTTCACTATCTTTAACCGATAATTAATTCATCAATTTGAAATCTGTTGATACATTTTAAATAGGTCCTAAGTCTTAACATTATAGACAGATGTTATGCCTACTTGAAAGTTCAATGGACATTTGAAATATGAGTCGGAGGTAAGGCAGTGCTGTCCTTACAGTCTTCAGTGCACTAAGAGGCAAAGGCACTCTCCCAACAGTTGCTACAACTAAAATTAATGACATATCATTTCCAGCTATTTCCTACCACTGGTTCTATATCCAGTGAAAATCACCGATAAGGATCAAGGTACCTGGGTCATATTCCTATTAACTAACAATAAGTGTCTTAGTTAACCTCTTGACTAAAATTATTATTTCTCAATAGTACCCAATTAACAAATATCAGTACATCAGCAAATTATAAAATGTTAATTTCCATTTCCAAAGCAAATTCCAAACTCATTACACTAAAAAGTTATATATAAATATCATTCAATGGGAATTCGTTTTACCTGCTAATGTATGGCTTTTATTAAGGGCAACCATAACAAGCAGTAGTGATTGCATTTCTACAATTTGTTGAGGTTATATTCCATAAACCACATAGAGCCAAAAAGGACACAGGTATTGATTTTTGTAAGTAAATTAGATTTTTTTGGCATAAAGTGTTTGTCTATGTGATTGCTTTTACACATAACAAATGGCATTTTTCTGTACACTAATTGCTACTTCAGTTAATTCATCTCACACAGATATAGTGTTAACCACCTACAGGGAGCCAACGGAAGAGCAGGACATAATTGCATCTTTAAAATATAAGTATAACCTTCCATCTTATTCTAAGCTTCTTTTAAAATTACAAAATAAAACATGTAATTTTCAAGCGCTTTTAAAGCAATAGTGCTTTCCAAAGGACAGTTATGTTCTACTAACATTTTCAAGTGCTTCCACGGATTAAAAAATAGAAAAGCTATTTAAGTTATTGATGTACACATTATTCATATTTCACAAACACAATTTTTCATATTTTATTTATATGCTTATTTCATTGTTCTCTGAGCCACACCTGGTAGTACTTAGGGAATGCTCCTGGTTCTGTACTCAGGGATCCCTTTTGGAATTCTTATAGGACCATATTGGGTCCTGGGGACAGAGTCAGAAGACACATGCAGGCAAATGCCCTACTAGCTGTACCATCGCTCTGAGCCCACAAATCTAAAAATGTTTAAATTTTGAGTTCTGATTATATTTTTCTGATACAACTGGTGCAAAATTGTTCACACCCAGAGCTTTGCCCATGGGCTCTGGATGGTTAATGGTCTAACAGAAAAGGACTGGGCCCCCTTAGGTGAACCCAGAGCCATCGAAGAGCCTGGCAAGCTACCCATGGTGTATTTGATATGCCAAAAACAGTAACAATAATGGACCTCATTCCCAATGATTGAAGACGTTACTGGCACCCACTTGAGCAAATTGATGAACAACGGGAAGACAAGTGATACAAGCAAAGTGATACAATCGGTGCAACACAGGGAAAACACTTTACCTGGCATTTACCATAGGTTATTACTCAGTTATTTCAAGGTTTTTTTTTTTTTTTTTGCTTTTTGGGTCACCCCCAGCAATGCTCAGGGGTTACTCCTGGCTCTGCACTCAGGAATTACTCCTGGCGGTGCTCGGGGACCATATGGGATGCCAGGGATCGAACCCAAGCCAGCATGGGCCGGCCGTGTGCAAGGCAAACACCCTACCCGCTGGGCTATCGCTCCGGCCCCAGCAATTGCAAGTTTTTATCAATAGATATTCATAAGTGAATTTCAGATTCTATTCCTTTGATTAGGTTCTCCTAGTAGAATGTCTTAAATGGTTTCATAAGCACAGATTCTGAATACAATATTATTGAAGTGCTCATAGGATTTCGTGTAGACATAAATTAATGTACTGAGTGGCTATAAAAGATCAATTGTGGAATATCAATGTGTTTACATAATAAATGTTTATCTGGCACCCACATAAAATTTAAAAAATAATGTCTTCACTCATTGTACAGGAGAATCAGAAGTAAGGAAAAACTGGGGCCGGGCGATAGCCCAGCGAGTAGGGCGTTTGCCTTGCTCAGGCGCCCATGCCGGCCAGGGTTCGATCCCCGGCATCCCATATGGTCCCCCGAGCACCGCCAGGAATTCCTGAGTGCAGGCCAGGAGTAACCCTGAGCATCGCTGGTGACCCAAAAAAAAAAAAAAAAAAAAAGAAGGAAAAACTCAGCTCCACTAAACTGCACACAAATGTAGTCTTCAGTTATAGGGAAGATATTTTTCATCTAGTAGAAATGATGAGAAATGAGAAAAGTGTAAAAGTCATATGCATTTCTCTAACATTCTTAGCTTTGAAATGCTGCCCTTGTTTTAGTCTCTGTTTCATAGTCACATGCACTCCCTGATGATAGCAAGGAAGGCATATAATTTCACCTCTTGAGAAGAAATCATAGCAATGGAGATAGCTGAACTTAGCACTTACAACTATGTCTCCCTAATGCAAAGGTCAAAGAGACTTCTTTATCTGTACTTTTATAGACACAGAGTGAAAGAGGAAAGGGGTGGTAGGGAAATATAGAAATCAGAGGAAAAGGGATAGGTAGTTGGGGGAATAAGAGTGGAGAAAAAAAGGAAGGAAGGAAGGAAGGAAGGGAGGGAGGAAGGAAGGAAGGAAGGAAGGAAGGAAGGAAGGAAGGAAGGAAGGAAGGAAGGAAGGAAGGAAGGAAGGAAGGAAGGAAGGAAGGAAGGAAGGAAGGAAGGAAGGAAGGAAGGAAGGAAGGAAGGAAGGAAGGGAAGGAAGGAAGGAAGGAAGGAAGGAAGGAAGGAAGGAAGGAAGGAAGGAAGGAAGGAAGGAAGGAAAGGAAGGAAGGAAGGAAGGAAGGAAGGAAGGAAGGAAGGAAGGAAGATATGTAGCATTTTTTGGCACTTTACTCTGTGCTGAACTGGAGGATGGGAAGGTGGGCATTACAAAATAACCACAGCTGTCAGCAATAGCAGTCTTTAAAAAAGTTTTAATTAGAGAAGTAACATGATCAGTTGTACATTTTAGAGAAATCACTCTGGCACCTGTGTGTAGAAAGGGCTTTTATGGCAAAACATTTCTGGAAAACTATATTTTCAGCCACCAATTAACAAGTCTGAGCAAGAAGAAATTAAACAACACATGTGTCCTAATCTAAATCCTTTAACTAAAAATTGTGGTGTATTGTAGGAAATTTTTCATAATAAAATCAGAGACTACATCAACGTCTAGCCAACATTTTATCTGTCAAGTACCAACTTCCTAAGACTTAGATAGGATAAAAAAAATTGACCAGATAAAAAGTAAATTATTTCCAACCCTTCAATTCTAGTGAATTTTGAGAAGTGTCATCCAAAATGAGTTGGGGCCACTCTAACATTGCCTGTTTGACTTTGGAGAATTAGGAAACCAATCAGAGGTAGTTCAGAACTGAAGCAAAGCTGATGGGCATTAGTAGCACATGAGGTTGGGACTTAAAAAATAAATGCTTGGGGCCGGAGCCATAGCACAGCGGCCTGGCCGACCCGGGTTCGATCCCTGGCATGCCATATGGTACCCCAAACACTGCCAGGAGTAATTCCTGAGCAAAGAGCCAGGAGTAACCTCTGAGTATTGTCGGGTGTGACCCAAAAACAGAAAAAAAAATAATAAATGCTTGATTTGATTTTAAATCTATAAATTATAAAGAGTAAAGGAACAGAATTAGTAGCTTTGTTTCCTTAAGAAAGTGATTTAATGTGACCATTTCCTCCTCTGTCAAATGAGGATCATAATAAATTCACTGTATAGGAGAGATCATTTGATAAAATTACGCCATTGCCTAGATTCAGCATATTTTGAGTTTAAGGTGTGGTATAAAAAGGACACTACTTTCTTGTTGTAAATTAGTAATGTCCCATTTCTCTGTCTGTTGTGTGTTAAAGTGGGATAGTTGTCAAATCTGTTCCTGTTTTCACGCTCTCAATTTCCCATAGCCATAGCTTTGGATCTTGTATTATTCAACTATACTAGTAGTTCTTGAACTTGACTCTGCTTTAGAATAACCTGAAAAACTTCTTTAAAAAAAGACAGCATGCCCTGATACAGCTAGACACTAGAACACTGCCTCATAGAGTTGGGGCTACATTGTTGATTTTTCCGCACACCAAGTACAGGACCATTGGTACTGATGTTTAAAATTTCTACATTCATGACAAACGCAGTCTCACATGAAAAAGAAGGAAAAGGAGAAAATAAGTAAAATGAAATAAACTTTTTTTTTTCAGAAAAAAGAGAAAATAGATTTGTATAATGACACAGAATTTTCTCTCAGTAATCTCAGATGGGACTGGGATTGCACTTTTAAGAAGGTCCCACTCACTGCTGATCCCCTGCAGACATGTGGGACACATTACAGTGTTACTTTTAGTACCCACAGTCTTATTGTGGCTAAAATTTACAACTCTAGGACTCTCCTTATTAAGAATTTAGTTTCGAGTGCCAGAGTGATAGTCCAGCGGGTAGAGCGTTTGCCCTTGCACACGGCCAGCCCATGCCGGCCTGGGTTCTATCCCGGCACCCCATATGGTCCCCGGAGCACTAACAGGAGTAACTCTTGAGTGCAGAGCCAGGAGAAACCCCTGAGCATTGCCCAGTGTGACCCAAAAGAAAAAAAAAGAACTTAGTTTCGAGCCCAACTTTGATCTCTTAAAAAAGTGCTTTTTTTCCTCTCTCTCCAAAAGTAGTCCTTAGTTTCTTCAATGCAAGGTTTGTCAACATTTGCAAACTCTGGACTTAGAGCTTGGAAATTGCTTCCAATAATTTTTTTCTTTACTCCCTTCCAAATTTTACCGGTATGATCTTACACAAGAACACCACGATTGGCAATAGCTGCATCTGCATTACCTCAGTTTTACCCATTCCTTTCAGGGATCATATTGATCCCTGAGTACTCCTAGCTCCTTCTCACAAGTGCTTAGATGTGAGGGAAGAACTGGACCTACATTCCAGTGTTACCACTTTTCCACTGACCTCATCCTTATCAGGTACTCATTTTCTTTCCCCACTTAATTTATGAGCCAGTCATGATTGTATAAAACCATCAACTTTATCACTTTCATTGCAATTGATCATACCTGCCTTTGAAAATGAAAGTAACAAACAGGATTAAATATGATTCCCCTCACTAAACAATACATGCACTGTTCTGAATACAGATACCTTGGAAGAATGGATTTTGCTCTTTACATTCATTATCACTAAGGTGAATTGTGTCTTTACCATGACTTAGGATCAAATTGGTTTTCTTCATTCTCCTTCCTAAATGACTATTTCATAGTTCTCTCATCTATAATCTCTATTCTCTTCTCCCTATTATGTCCTGTTTCTTATTTCACTGGTAATTCAGTAGAAACTTTGCTCCAAATTGCTCCTTACACTTACATGCAGCTAACAGATTCTACCAAATTAATTGGATTCCTATGACACATGACATAAAAGATCTCCCAAAGCCAACTCATCACTCAAGAGACAGAGCTCACCTACTATTTTCAAGTCAAGGATACTAGCAATTTACTGTTATCTTTTCCCATCAATGTTATTCTCTACTAAATTATTTGCATCATTGTATACATTTGGTTTATCCATTTTTGAACAACAACTAAAGTTTTTTCATAATCACATCATTCCTTCCAACACTTACTGGATTATTTAATTGCTCCTTTATTCCCCAAACTTTATTTAGCTTGCTAATAATCATTCTTGCTTACTATTCTGTCAATTGTTTTCTTTCTAAATCTACTGTGTATATTGTTTTGGGGATTGTACCTCACAGTGTATTTGCTTGGTACACTGTTTAGGGGCCACACTGTGGTGCCCAGGTTTCTGTTTTATCTCTCTGAAGTGTTACCTGCATCAGTTCAGTAAGCCTTCTCTCAACGAGAATCTATGGTCTTTACTACTTCATCACAGCAAGCCATTTTTAATAACCATATTATGTATCTTGTTAAAAGCATGCGGGTGATCAAAATTTTGTTATACTCATAGAACAAATCTTCTGGGGCAAGGGTCACATCTGGAGTTTCTCAAGGCTGACTTGTAGGTCTGTGCTCAGGGATCAGTCCTGGTAACATTGGGAAACAAAATCCATTTGCAGTTCTGGGGCTCCAACCTGGGTCAGCTGTGTGCAAGACTGACAATCTACTCTCCATACTCTCTCTCTCTCTCTCTCTCTCTCTCTCTCTCTCTGTGCCTTAAATATTTTTTTTTTTGCTTTTTGGGTCACACCCGGCAATGCTCAGGCGTTACTCCTGGCTCTGCACTCATTAATTACTCCTGGCAGTGCTCAGGGATCATATGGGGATGCAGGGGGATCGAACATGTGTCAGCCATGTGCAAGGCAAATGCCCTACCCACTGGACTATCGCTCCACCCCTCCTAAAACACATTTTTCATTGGTTTCCATCACTTCACTGTCTAATTGTTACTCTCCCTGAAACTTATCTTCCCAACTTCTAAATATCAGTGCAATACTCTTACATCATCAATGTCTTAAGTCTAGAGCAACACCTACATTTTGCTCAGAAATGTTAAAATCATTTTGATTTGAGAGATTATCAATACTTGGTCCATGATTTGTAGCATGCCTGGATTCATTAATGCTGAAATAGAAGCTTTGCATCTCATGAATGCTAACCACCACAATTTATGTGGACAGGTCTTACTTTATGACTTTGTTCAACCGCATATAATTACAATATGTCTTTATTGGGTGGAGTCCACATTACAACAATGCAAGCATACAATTCAATTAGCAGTGAAAGCTGGAGGGAGGGATACAAATCATTTCAGTTGGAGCCTTGAGGCAGGCCAGGCTGACAAATAGCAGTGGAGCTCTATGTTGTTCCATTGCATCTGTGTTGGCAAGAGAAAGGGGCCTCTCCTAAGAGAACGTCTCTACTGGTCCTTACTGGAGACTGGTGTGCTGTGTCCAAAAAGGCAACTCAGATATTGCCGTTTTTCTGTCTAATTATATGTCATACTTCAAAGAAGCGTCATGGGAACAGTCAATTAATTTAGGTCAACCATGTTTTTATTTTTATGTTTTGGAGCTAAGTTAAAAATTAACTGTTATTTCTCAATTCTTGTCTTTTGCATGTCTTCTTAGATTGATAACAAAAAAGTTACTCCATTGCCCCATGTTAAGCAGGGGCGTTACAGCCTCCAAGTGGATGCCACTGATTATGGTTTCTCAGTGTTACCCTAATGGCACTAAATGTAATATTGTAGGGGCTGGAGCAGTAGTGCAGTGGGTAGAGCATTTACCTTGCATCTGGGCGACCCGGGTTCAGCATCCCATGTGGTCCCCTGAGCACCACCAGGAGTAATTCCTGAGTGTAGAGGTAGGAGTAGGCCTTTAGCATCACTGAGCATGTCCCAAAAAAGCAAAAAAAATATGTCCCACATATATTACAATCTATCAGAATCATTGCATAATCAGCACACAAAACAATAACCCTGTGATTGATCCTACTTGTTTGCACAATAATGCAGTTTCTTTGTTAATGAGAATGGACATCTAATGGGAAACTAGCAATATTCTCTTCCAGATAAAATTCTATAATACATAAAGTATATATAAAACTATATAACACATGAAATAGATGGTTTATAAGCATATGGTATATGAGCTATCCTTATTTTCATGAAGATTATTATTAATGTATTACATAGTAAAATAATGTTTATTATTAATATACCTTTATTATTATCTGTAACATGTTTAGGTATATATTATTGTTGCTTATTTTATTCTATTTTGTGTGTGGGAGTTAAGTCTTACTCCCTGGCTTTGAAATCTGGGAACCCTCCTCTTGGAGGTCCTGGAACCAAATATGGTGCCCAGAAATCAAACCCTGGTTGGTTGCATGCAAGGCAAGGAGAAGGACAGCTTTCCTCTCGCTCCAGTCTCCTTTTATACTGATTCTAGGCCCTAGAAATGTATGCAGAAAAAACAAAACAAAACAGAATCTGCTTGTGTTTTCAATATCCAAAATAATGATGCGTTTTCGATTTTACTGAAGAACTCTATACAAAACTTAAGGTTTATTTTTCACCTTTTCTTGAAGATAAGTGCAGTTATTTGCTTACTTCTGACTTGAAAGCCATGAATGGAAATATTACATGTAAACTTTGGGTCATTTTCAAAAGGAATAAGGACATAGACTAGTTCTTCCCTTCTCCCACTACTGGCTGTGATACTTAACAGTAGTTCAGTGAGCACAAACATCTTAGATTGGGAGCTAGGAAATGCATTCTCATAGGCCATACACACACACACACACACACACACACACACACACATAAGAAACCAACAAAAGGAAAACAATACTAACCAGTGTTTATGGAACTGCTTTAAAATATTTGTTTGCGGAAGCATTAAACTTTACTTTTACTTAAGTAATTGTGTAGTTCTTCTTCACTAGTCAAATTTTATTTTTCATGGATACTCTAGAATAAAAAAGTAATACTTTCAATGGTATCATTAGTGATGGAAACATTATTATTTATAATTGTTTAAATAATATATTAATCCTAAAGAAAACATAACTTGATAAGATTATCATAAAACTGCAATATTTTATATTTTACTAAATTATAACACACAAATTGCTAAATTATAATGTATAACTTTTGCCAGTTTTGTTAATTCTGGCCTTATTAAAATAATGATGACATTTGGATAGTTTCCTAAAATACAGTGCAAAAACTGGTCAATTCACTCTGAAATATCTATAATTCTATATCTAAGGCATAGAGGTATCTTGCAAACTACTTTAGTACATATCAAATTTTAGCTATCGAACAAAAAATATATACCAGTACAGAGCATCGCTAAATTGAATATAAAATTAATTTTATGTCAAATAATATCTATTTATAGCAAGGTAGGCAATGCATTTAACCATATAATTATCTTTCTTTTGCAAAGTTATAACAAATATGCCCAAAGAGCAATACAAGGAGAAATGTGTCTAATAATATAGTCAATGAATTTTACTTTCCAGGTATTACACTGGAAAATTAGCTAGTACTATATTCTGTAGTAATAAATTCTACTATCTGAAGAAAGTAAGTACAGATGGATTAACAATTCATTATCATTTGCCACAGTCCAATGAACATTTAATCTTTATGGTGAGCAATTAGATCTTCATACAACTTCTCTATTTTTTAATATAAATTCCATCATTTTATCTATAATTCAGATATCATACTTTCACACAATACAGTTATTGGCATTTTGTAAAATACTGCAACTTAAAATTATTGCAATGGGCCTTGTGAGTGTTATAAATTTACAAACAAAAGAGTGACTTATAATTGTTAAATAATTGTGACATGGATCTACTGTGTTCACATAAAAATTTGTAAAGCCATTTTAAAGGCAAATACAGTTGTGTCAAGACAAACAAAACTTTTAGTAAATATCACTTATAAGGCTAAGTGATGCATCACCTTTAATCATTTCCACATGTCACCTCACAGCATTCTATTGCTTAGTTTTTCATGGACTAATCAATATTTAATAGTTAAATAAATAGTGGCTGGAGTGAGAGTCCAGTGGGTAGGGTGTTTACCTTGCATGTGGCCGACCTGTGTCGACCCGGGTTCGATCACCAACACCCCACATGGTCCCCCAAGCACAGTCAGGAGTAATTCCTGGAGTGCAGAGCCAGGAGTAACCCCTGAGCATCACCCGTGTGACCCAAAAAAGCAAAAAAAAAATAAAATAAAAATTAAATATATAGCCTTATTTTTCATGCTGATGGATTTTTCAAGCACTTTTCAATAAACAACTTTATAATATACTTTAAAAATTATTGTTATCAAACAATATGTGCATAAATCATTGTATAAATATATTTATAATTGTAATATAATTATATATTAATGCTTACATAAATAAACTGAAAAGTTTTCTATTTATAAAGTTCAAATTTTTATATAAGGAAAAAATAATAAATTCAGAAGTCGTTGAGTTTCTATGTATTATAATAAAGGGTATACTATATTCCCTTATAATACAAGGAATAAAGAAGTTATAATATAAAGGAATGAGTCATGTATTTGTAGGAAATGTGTTTGTAGGAAGTGTAATGTGTTAAGCAGACATTTAATCTTTTAGCTAAAATGCAATAATAAAAGCTTTATCTAACACTAACATTTAAGAAGAGTTCACCTTATTTACAATTATAAATTTTCAAGCTGGTTGAATATCTGGCCTTGCAACATATGAAATGGAATGGTTTCTTTCGCCTTCCTTTCAATATTCTCTCTTTCACTCTGCCTGTCCCTGGGTTTTCTTTCTGAATCACATGATTTAAAAAAAAAATCTAGTGTAAATTAAAACTAGGCTTACCTCATACTTCATCATATTCAATGAATATGAGAATTATGTCTAAAATCAATAAATAAAAGCATGGAGAATAGATAAATTAAAAAAGAAAATAACCAGATGGACCTGAGAGATGGCTGAAGTCTTTGAGGCCATTCTTCAAGGCCAGCAACCCAAGAAACCCTGGTATTGAATTACTTCCCAAACAAGCAAGAAGTGATCATTTAGCATCACTGAGTGTGGTCCAGATACCAAACAATCAAGCAAACATAAACCATACCATATTAAAACAAAAAAAGCGGCAATTTTGTTTTTACTGGCAGAGGATCTTAGGGCAATAACTTTTTATCATCTGAATCTTTCTCACTCTTTATTAATTGTTTCCAGGCAATAACTTTTGCTGCAACAAGTATTGGATAGTAAAAGAACTCCATTTTGAAAATGAGCAGTGATAAAATATATAAAACATAATAAAGAATATAAAATCATTTGTATCATTGTCTTCCCGTTGTTTCATCGATTTGCTCAAGTGGGTCACAGTAACATCTCCATTTGTCCCTGAGGTGAGCTAGTATAGCCCAAGGGTCTCTCCTTTCTCCAGGAACATGAAAAGCCTCAACCCATTCCTTCAGGTCATGGGAATGAGGTCTATTGTTACTGTTTTTGGTATATCAAATACAACACAGGTAGCTTACCAGGCTGCTGTACAGGCAGCTCTTTGTTTTTGCATTTACTGAAGAATCACGCAGCTGCAATGTGGCCACGCTCAATGGGTTGAGCCAATAGCAGCTCCATCTGTCTGTGAAATAGGCTTCTCTAGGTTGGAGTGCTGATGAGAATTTCATATTCTCAGAAGAATATAAAATATCATTATAAAATATTACTGTTAAATGCTTTACTTCTAGACACAAGTCAGGTGCCTCGGGCTGCCATACTGGAGGAATAGACCTTATGTTTGCCCTTTCAGGGACAAACGTTTCTATACCATTTCTGTTCTCATGAGATAAGATGCAGATGTTGAGTAGTAGGATAGTCAGGGCTTGTTTCACTTGTATCACTTGTCTTCCCGTTGTTCATAATTTGCTTAAACGGGCACCAGTAACATCTTCATACATCCTGTCACATGCTAGTGTAGCCCAAGAACATCTGCTCATTCCAGGAACATAAAGAGCCTCAAACCATTCTTCGGGTCATGGGAGTGAGGTCTATAATTGTTACTGTTCTCTGGCATATCGAATATGACACAGGTAACTTGCCAGGCTCTGCCGTGTGGGTGGTATACTCTTGTCGTTGGCTCTCATCTCGTGCATTTATTGATGAACAGGGATAGATCAGCTTTTCTGCTGGGTGGAGCTCTGACAAGTTGTGGAGTCCGGATGTTGAAAATGGTGGCCTTTCTGGTGTGTGTGGTGGGGGTTTCTCTGGCTTCTTGCAAGGCTTTGCTGAGATGGTGGGCCATGGCTAGTATCCACCTTCCCTCCTGGGCCCCTCATGATCAGCTGGGCACAGGGAGAGGCAGTAACAGCTCTTCCCCGTGTATCTGAGTCTCTGGATCAGGCATAATGGGGCTTGGAATAGACTGCTATAGGTGGGTTTCGACAAGTAGGCTTGTGATCAGCTTTTCCTAGGTGGAGCTCTGACAAGTCTGGATATGGAAAACAGTGGCCCCTCATGGTGTGGGGTTCCTCACAGAGTTTCTTGTGAGGCTCTGCTGGGATGGCGGGCCAGGGCTAGAACCCGCCTTGGCCCGCCATCCCAGCTTTATGATCAGCTGGGCAAAGGGAGAGCCAGTAGCATGTCTGCCCCATGTATCTGAGGTCCTATTACAGAGAGTAAATAATTTGACTGAGTTTATGCAAAGGGAACACAGTGCCACGATACATCAGAAATGTACTGAAGGTGCAAAGACAGAAAAGCATATATTTCACTTTACTCTCAATGAAGCGCAATATACCAGTTCGCTGTTGGACTTACTCAAAAGAAGCATAAAGATCTGTAGAAATAGAGAAGACAGTTTAACAATATTCTGTGTAGCTTATTTAATTCCATGTCAAAACCCTAATTACCAATTTTCTAGGAGCACTGTAACAAACATCCCTACCATCTGTCTAATATTGTTTTCATAGATCTCACCAAAAATGTACTAGAACAATTCTTCAGATAAGAGTTCCATAATTTTTTCCTCAACATCCTCAGACCTTCTACACATTCCTTTACATACATTATAGCCTGTAACTTTCCTTCATTTTGCTCAAAAACCAGCTTCACAAGCAGGGCAATAAAACAAAGTTAAATGTGTGATATTTCTAATATTTCGGTCACATATTGGCTCCCAGGACTAAGTTGTGTTGCTATCCAGTATTGAAATGCAGAAACAATTCAAGATTTGCTCTTTTATTTTGTGATTTACCCAAAAGAAAAGGTCTGCTTGGCCCATCTTGGCCATCATTCCATTGCCCTAATAAACTCCTTTTCTCCTTTTAATACTTTAATAATTTCTTTCACAAACCTATATGCTTGCTGGTTACCACAACGTGCTATTTGTTTTTAAGTAAAAATTGTGTCCGTGGATCGTTCCCAATAATGATGCTCATGCAGTCTCCGTCCCAAAGGTCTGTTCGTGGAGCTGGAGCTATAGTACAGCAGGTAGGCACTTGCCTTGAATGCTGCCAAACCCGCTGGATGTTTGGTTCCACATATGTCCTCCCTGACTGCCAAGAGGAATCTCTCAGAGCAGGAACAGGGCAGGCCCTTTACACTGCCGGGGTGTGAACCCCCCCAAAACAAACTAATTGTTTGCAAAAGGTTTGTTTGCTCTTTGTCAATGCTGCCATCTGCTTTGTCCAGATTTCTCAGGACATCTGCTGCCTATCAGTGTCTTTGTTCCATTTCTTTTCCTTGTATGGTGTAAGGAATTATTGAAATCTATTTTATAACTCCACCAAAAATACAGATTCAAAGCACTTCATTTTCTGGGTCAAAGAACACCCCACATCGTTTTCTCTATCCTTGCATCACAGATGTTACGCTATTTGGTTACACTATTGTTTTTTCCTCAAGTGAGTTAATCAACTGACAATCTGACAAATTATGCTTTGGCTTTATTCTTAGCACCCGTTGCATCTTTTGTTTTTTTTTTAACACAAAAAGTTTTAAAATTTCCTGTGACCTGTTTCCAATAGCTATGAAAATGAATTTGCCTAGGGGACACTTGTTTTTTTTTTCTGTTTTCTAACAATCTTTTCTGATTTAGCTTTAGCATATGGTTATTACTTGCAAAAAAAATAAGATTTTTAATATTAGCATTAAGTTGAGGCAGGTGATCTTCATTCTGCCTGTTGGTTCATAATGGTCTGCTATCATCCAGCCCGTTAATTATTAAAATGCACGCAGATCAAACAGCAGTTTCAGTTGGAAATATATATATATATATATATATATATATATATATATATTTGCTTTTTGGGCCACACCTGGCAAAGCTAAGGGGTTACTCCTGGCTCTGTAGTCAGGAATTACTCCTGGCGGTGCTCAGGGGATCCATATGGGGTGCTGGGGATCAAACCGGGTCAGCTGCTTTCAAGAAAACGCCCTACCTTCTGGACTATCACTCCAGCTCCCATAAAAATGTAGTGATAATCATCTCCCTTTTCTCAAATCTATCCAAAATTATAACACACACGTCCATGTCAAATATCGCATGCAGGCGCATTGGTGAAGCAAACAGCTGGGAGGTGTAAGTGACAAGAAGTAGCTGAGGATTTCCATCTTGGCTAATTTACACCATTGATGTTCCCTGTAAAACCAACAGGTCATGGTTTGTCCAGTGGTTTGTTTTTAGGTCTTAGCTGATGGAGCCAATTAGAAAATAAAAAAGGCCATTTTATCATATGCACTGGGAATAATGGATGCTTGTTTTGCTTCAGCGTGTAGAAAAAATTAGTCCCATATTCTTGCTAAATTGTCCTATCAGTTGTGTTTGATGCTTCAACTATGTGTTCCTAGTAATTGTGGTACACAATTACTAGGAACACATCTAATTTTTTCAAGAAATTCTTAGCCAGAAATGAGCACAAACAAGATTGAAATGCACATTATATTGGAAATTAAGCATTGTTTGTTTCATTAGAAATTCTATATACTCTCCACAGTATCTTTATTGATATTGATCATCCATTTTGGGTGCCATGCTGATATACTAAATATATAAATGTCAAAAGAAATAAGATGCAGTTTCCACTTTTTAATCAGTGTACTGAGGGTCTCATCCTCGAGAGAATTTTAAAAATTCTAATCATCAAAGACATGTTTGGATATCATCCAGTAGAGCAAGAATTTTCATTTAGATCAAATGATTGATTCCATAAATTGCTTTTTCTCCTTTAAGAAAATGAATAGTTGGTTGCACATAAAGAAGTGAATATCTATTCATGTTCTAGTTTCTTTAGCAGAAGAACTAACTTCCCAGTAAAATAAATTTTTCATATCATCAAGCACTTAGCATAGGAAGTCAATTCAGTAAATTCCAATACTGAATTGGTTTTCTTTGCCTTATTCAATTTAGCAAATCAAAGTAAAGCCTGTAAATTTTATCTCGTCAAAGATAAAATGACATTGCAAGGGATTCTATATATATTTTAAATTTTTCTAAATTTTTAGGATTGAAAATAGAAAAAAAACACTGTATAAATTATTTTTAAAGATAAACATATAAGCAAAAAAATATACTTTCAAATGGTTTTAATAGATAACTCATGGATATTGTATATAAACAAGCAATAATGTTTTGCTAATGAAAATAGAACCTATAGATGTCAATCTTTATGTACCTTAAAATATAAAGTATTATAATATATTCTTGGTAAAACTCAAATTGTTATTAAGTACAAAATTTACTGTTAATTAAGAAGTAAATTTCATAAGAGTTTAAAGATTCACTTTTAATTTCACTTATGAAATTTTAGCTAGCATTGAAACTTTAATGAAACGATGGCAATAACTCAAAATTCTTTCCATGAGATAAAAATTAATACATCAACCAAGACTATGAAGAAAAATACTCAAACTTCCTTTTATTAAAGCAAAGGGTCATTATCTTGTCGTGCAGCAAAGATCATTGGTAGTAGCCTTTGTTTCATTTCTTTCTGAATTGATAAAGATTAATTTTTAGTTTGAAATGAACTTAAGGTGTCTCTTAACATCATTTTTGTAGCATTGTACTTAAGTAATATGGACTATTTATTTCTGAAGTTTCTTCTTAGAAAATATTTTTGGAAAATTACATCATAAATAAAATAATCGCATAAAATATGGTAAAAATACAAGCAGAGTAGAAGACATATTCCAGCATAACTGTGAGTTTGTCAAATAACTTATTTTCTATAAAGAATAACTTTTCATTGAAGCTTTTTCTAACAGAGTCAAAAGTGTCATTTTTTGTCACTTATTAGCCAAGAAAGGCAATTTCAAAGCAATTATATAAATGATATGGAAAAAAGCAAAAATATACCATATTTTTAGAAGACATTCTTGGGCTAGAGATACAGTACAGAGCTTAAGGTGCTCATGACTTCAGCTCAGTTCCTGACCCTATATACGTACTCAAATCACTGCAAGGAATCATTCCTGAGTGCCATCACATGTGGCCACTGATAACATCTAAATTGAAATGAAATAAAATAGTTTTTTTTTGAGTAAAGATGATACAGTGTCAAAATAGCTAAACCTAAGATAGTCTAAATATGATAGATAATTATTATGGTGTTGATAAATTTTGATGTTCAGATTATCAATGCAACATCAGTCTTAGTGACTGTGATAATGATCATTATTACCTCTTCTGATTAGTGCTCAAATGCAATAGACACTTATTTGTTTTCTTGGAATCTATGTTTATTTATTTATCTATTCATTTTTAATTTTGTTGAAATGCACTTACAAAGGTATTCATGATTGGGTTTTCGACATGCACTTTTTCAACACCAATACCTTTATCAGTGCCCACTTCCCTACACCGATGCAAGAACTTTAACCCAAACCATACTCCCCCAACAATATTTTACCACATTGTTTTGTGTTGATCTCAGCCTTTTGATACAAATACTGATGGTTAGAAATTCCTAGAGACCTTCACATTGTCCCAGCTGAGTTTCCCCAAGTGTTTTTCCCTTTTGAACCTCTTGGGACAATGTTAGTTACTGAATTATTAAATATTCATCTTCATAAGATAGTTATCTGCCCTTACAGGACCAACAATTTCAAATTCTAAAATCATGCAAAATACAAGTAAGAATACAAAATAAAAGCGATGCAGCATTGCAAGAAAATATTAGTGGTAAAACCAAATAAGTATGAATCTTGCAGCAAGAAAGAGTGGGGTCTGTTCCAAACAGACTTAGGTTAGGAGATCAGAATTACACAACTGACTGAGGAAAATGGACACATTCCCTTGAGCAAAAATTTCAAACTGGGCTATATCTAGGGGATAATAATCCATTGATATCATCCCAAGATGACAAGCACTACTGCCCATATATTTACATATATGCATATATTTTCATGCATATGCAAATACTTACATGTATGTATATTTACATACACAAACCTGTATATTTGCATACATAAATAAATAAATACATATATTTTTGCAAATAACCTGTAGCACATGTGTCAAATATATATATATATTATTCACATACACATTCATATGTAGAAATGTATATACACATACATAAATATTTATACTATCACTGTATCACTTTCTTCCCATATATCATTGATTTGCTTGAGTGGGCACCAGTAACATATCAATATGTCCTGTCACATGCAACATAGCCCAAGGGCATCAACCCACTCCAGGAACATAAAGAGCCTCAAACCATTGCATCAGGTCATGGGAATAAGATCTATAATTGTTACTGGTATTTGGCATATCAAATATGACACAGGTTGCTTGCCAGGCTCTGCCGTGGGTATCAAGTCACCTCAAAACTCGAGCAATTATTGATGAACCTGGGCTGGCCTTGAAAAAGACTGCTGCAGGGTGGGTCACTGATGAGCCAGGCTGTAATCAGCTCTTCTGCTGGGTGGAGCTCTGAGGAAGGGGAGACTGGATGTGGATAATGGTGACCCTCATGGTGTGGGGGTTCCTCTGGCTTCATCCGAGGCTCTGCTGGGGTTGCAGGCCTGAGCTAGAACCTGCCATCCCTCCCGGATGCCTCATGATTTATACTATATTAACACACACACACACACACACATATATTTATGTGTATATATATATATATATATATATATATACACACCTTTTTTATAACAGTGCTACAGTTTATTGGCAGAAATAAAAATAGTTTATCATGTGTATTTCAAAGGCAGAGGGAAAATGAGTCCTCCAGCATTCCATGATACTTAACATATAAAAGACAAAAAAAAACTTGGGATCTACTATATTAATCAGATAAATGAAGAGTAATGATAAAATGGCATAATTGTTCTAGTCAAAGCAGACTCTTGAAATTAAAGGAAAAAAATTAAACATTAATCATTTATTTCCAAATACCAACTGAAGTTTCCTGAAAAGCAGGGAGGAAAGATTCTCTTAAAATAGGAGAGGGCTACTCTCCCAGAAAGAGAACAGACTTTCCTGAATGACCCTACGGTGCTATTTCTTATTCTCTGCAGTAGAGGGGCAAAATGTTTGATTCAAGGGATATATTGGAAGCAGTCTTTCCTGAAAAGCTCAAATTCTGTTTCTAGTATTGAACTTCTACCTCTTTTCCATACTCTGGTTAAATCAGAACTGTCATGGTGAGCATTGTGTTGGTTAGGAAGACGTGCTGCCTATAGTTAAAGGGAATTGCAGATTATCAGTGTTGCTGTTGGTTACTAATTCTTGATGTGGACAAAAAAGACTGGGGGAGGGACGGGCGAAGCCCAGCGGGGGCGGCCGCGCCGGCAGCCGTACTGGCCCTGGGTTTGATCCCCCAGCATCCCACGGCCCCCGGGCACCCCAGGAGTAATTCCTGAGTGCAGACCAGGAGAACCCCTGGAAGCGGGGACCCAAAGAAAAAAAAAAAAACTGGAATGTGGACTGATTATCAGCAGTTCATTTATTTGCTGTTTGTTGCTAGCAATAAAAGAGTTGTGTTCTCTATGTGTAATTGCTTCTTGTTGTTGTTTTTTTTAAGGTGACCATGGCTTCTCTGCCAGGGAGCCGTTTCTCGTTCCTGTAGGAATTATAAATCATATGCATAGAGTTCATAATAAAATAATTTATATAGTTAAACATAAAGTCGACTTATCTTCTGATAGATTCAGTAAAAAAAAATTACACTGCTCATATTAATACTTTAATCTATGCAAACACCATCCATAGGGACCACATCTAGTAAAAAAAAAAACAACCTTGTGCCACTTAGGAGAAACGCCAAGGCTTCTTCTGACTGTGCCCAGGGTGTCTCATGGTTTTGGGGATTCAATTTATGCCTCTAGCATGCAAAGCATAGATTCAGCCCATTTAATCATCTACAGATCCAAAACTTAGAATATTCCTGACATGAGAATATATGCTTAACATAAAAAAGTTCCAATAAATTCAAGAACATTGTAAGTCTATAAAGATAATTTTTGGGTCACAATTTCATAATAGAAACTGATCCTAAAAATAAATCTTATTAAAAAAACACTCAAGCAGTTGGAGACTAAATGCTATGTTGTTGTGTAACTACTGAGTGAAGAAGTGATTGAGAATCATGAAACAGCGGAGTGTGTGAATGCAGGAGTTATGTGTACCTAGGTCGAGAAGTCAACATGATGAACGACCTAAAACCTGAGCTGCGCAGGAGGAAGAGAGCGGCATGGAACACCTTCAAAGGCATCGAAGAAATAGCTAAAAGGACAAAGAACCTCCGGCTCCGGGCACATCTCTTTGACTCCACCACTTCCCCCTGCAGTAACATACGCCTCAGAGACCTGGGCCCTACGAAAGCAGGATGAGAATGCTATTCGGGTCTCCCAGAGAGGAATCGAAAGAGCTATGCTTGGAATATCACGCCTCACTCAAGTGAGAGAAAGAATCGGAGTTCTGACCTTCATCGCTATTCCAGAATCAGGGATGCTGTCTCGTTTGCCAAGGCATCGAAAATCAGATGGGCTGGACATGTAATGCGATTTGGAGACAACCGCTGGACTAGAGCCATTACCGACTGGATCCCACTGGATGTCAAAAGATCAGCGCCCCCAGCCCAGCCAGTAGGACAAAAATGGATCAAACTTGGAAAGAATTTAAAAACAAACTGTTAGGTAAAGAAGAAACGACATTGACAGAGCCCTGGCTAGGTTGACTACCAATAAAAGAGTTAGGAAAAAAACATATAAATCAGAAATGAAAGCAAGGGAGTTACGAAAGATTCCATAGGAATCTAATGCTTCAGGCTTGACTTGTGATTCTTGTGAACACTTACATGTCTCTATGTTTCTTTGCTTCCATATTTCCTTCAAAGAAATGTCTGTGCTCACTCTCGAACATGCACTTTACCCTTTCTATCCTCTCACATCTTTCTAAACAAGTTTCACTAAAAATTTCTTCCTCTACCAAAAAGAAAACAAAGAAAAAACACGAACTCCAAGGATCATAAAATGCCATTAGGAACTTTATGCCTCTAAGTTGGAAGAACTTAGGGCGTTGAGGGAAGATTAATTTTGAGTGTAATATAGCCTCCCAAGACTGAAGTAAGAATATAGTGGAATCTGAACAAATCAACTGCAGTTTACAAAAAGTGAAACATGAAAAGTCCCCCAACAAACAGGAACAGGTAGATTCATTGTTTCATTCCTTGTTAAAATTTAAATAGTTTTAATTCACCATTGGCTATAAAGTATTATAGAGTTCTGGAAATAAACTTTCGCCTCATTATGTTTTTACACATAGACAACCCACAGAAACAATCAGGATCTTTGGATTAGATTAGAAAAAAAATAGTCCCAATAAAAATGTTCAACCAAATTGCCCATAAATTTTAAAAGACAATATATGTTATTTCTAAATATTATAAGTTAGGAGTGAGAGAGATCATCCAGTGAGTGGAACATTTGCCTTGCATGCTGCCAGCACCCTATATGGTCCTGAATCCCCACTTTGAGTGATCTCTGATCATAGAGCTAGGGGTTACTCCTGAGCATCTCTTGGTATTAAAACATCCCCCAGGCGGGGCCCGCGGGGAGCATTTGCCTGCACGCGCCGGCCCAGCTGGCCGAGGTCGATCCCGGCATCCCAAGGCCCCTGAGCACCGCCAGGAGTAGTTCCTGAGTGCAGAGCCAGGAGAACCCCTGAGCATTGCTGGGTGTGACCCAAAAAAAAAAAAAACTCCCCAAAAGAACAAAAAATACTATGAAATCATATGTGTTTGATAATATTCGGAATGAATCATTCACTTAAAATAACACCCTGAAATTTATGACATTTGCCATCTGATTTTCAGTAGATGGCTGTTTCTATTGTGACAGGAATTACAATAAATCATGGGGCTTTTATTAAACACTTCTCAAAGTACAAATGCTACTTACACACACATAAACATAGGCACTCACAGAAATACATGAAATCCCAACTTTCCACTCAAATTTTTTAGTATTTTGTCAATGAGTAGGCAAAATTTCACTTCACTCACAGCTCTTTACTTTCCCCTATTTGGAAAGTAAAATGACTCTGAATACATTGACAATGGAGTCTCTGTGTTTAAGTATATACCACATGTCAACTGACACCTTTTAGAGAGCTACGAGCATTGTGTTCTCATTTATAAGACAGTTTCAGTTTTCCCAAGAGCATAGTAATCTCAAGGAGGTCTCTCACTTTGTCCTCTGGCATGGACAAAAAAATTTTCTTAATGATACCAATTAAGAGGTGTGAATGTCATTTCTACATCTTTGTTCTGTTTCAGGTCAGCAAGTCCAATGCTGAAAACAAAGTCATAACAACCTTGTTGAAGCTTATAGTGTTTTATAGTGTATGATCAGGAAAGCAAGCATTTCAAAAGCTGAAAATGCCTCATCATATTCTCAGTAAGAAACTGAATTATTTATGTTCTATTTTTGTTTATCTTTACTTTCTCTCTATCAAACCAAGGCAGAAAATTACATGAAATATGACACTCTAAAATTACCTGGCGTTCTCCTATCTAGTTACTATTACTTGAGGGTTTATAAGGAAAGAACCCTTCTTAAAGCCCTTTAAATAATGCAATGTTTATATAACACTACTTTGATTGCTCTTTTCAAGAATAACAAGGACACCCCACTGTTTCATGCCTTAGTACTGACCTCCACCCAGAAATGTTTATTCCCTCCTCCGTAATGTTTACTTGTGCTCATTCAGCAATAATTTGTCATCTTTATCAGGATCAGCTTGTGTCTAAGTGCTATTCAAAACTGACTCTGCTCAATGAGGCATTAAAGATCTATGGCTTCCAGAGTATTTTTTCTGAGAACTACAAACTGAAATATGTAAGAAAAGTATTAAGGCCATTTTTTGAAAAACATTTTAATCTTACAGATACAAAAACTATGCCATCTATAGTAAAAGGTCATGGTTTTCTTGCATCCAAGACAATGTTTCCTAATAATGATTGAACAGCATAGTGATAGCGGGAATAAATGTGTTATGCTTAGCTTTTCTTAAGATACTTTCAAAGTGCATTCTATAATCACAAAAAATTCTGTGATAGAGCTAAATATCCAAGCCGCAATGTCAGACACACGGAAATTGGGGGGTGATGGGGAACCTGGAAACACTGATAAGAGGAAAGGGACCCTGGTGAAGGGAATTGGTGATGGAACAATGTATGGGGAAAACCAAACTAAGCATAACTTTCTGTACCCTACAACTCAGGGTGCTTTAATAAAATAAAAATTGGAGTAAAAAATAGGTACCTTACAAAATGCATGTCATTCAAAGTTTTGTCTCCTTAATAACAAAATAAAGCTAAAGAAAAACATGTGTGATTAATTTTATTATTAATATTAGTAACAATAGCATCAGTTGACCCTAGTAGGCTAAAAAAATCTCATAAATGCTGCTAGAAAGAGAGCATGACAGTGGAAAAGACTTTGACCATCTGTGTCAAAGTGTATAATACTTGTAGGTTTCTACAACTAAAGAGATATTTTAGTTTTTATTGAATATATATAATATTAACATTCATAATATTAACATTTTTATATCATATACTTGCCAGGTAACAGTATATTCAACTTCTTTTGGATTTTTGGCTTTTTTGGGTCATACCTCATGTTGCTCAGGGGTTACTCCTGTCTCTGCACTCAGGAAGTACTGCTTGGCAGTGCCTGGTGACCATATGGGATTCGAAGGATTGAACCCCTAGTCATGTGCAAAGCACATTTACAAGGTTCTGTGCAAGGCCCTCCCCTCTGTACTATTGCTCCAGCTGTATATTCAATTTATTCACTAGTATCACTTGTCTTCCCGGTGTTTGATTTGCACTAGTGGGCACGAGTAATATTTCCATATGTCCTGTCACATGCTAGTGTAGCCCAAGGGCATCTGCTCCCTCCAGGAACATGAAGAGCCCAAAACCATTCCAACAGGTCATGGGAATGAGGTCTATAATTGTTACTGGTATTTGACATATCAAATATGACATGGGTATGAGGGTACTAAAGCCAACCTAGAACTGAGCATTAAATAGAGGCAAAAGGATACACATGACAACCCTTTAATGTATGTTCTGTAATCCATAGTCTGGAGGGGAAGGAAAAGAGAAAGAGAGAGAAATGGAAAGAAATAAAGAACCTGCCATGGAGGAGGGCTGGGGGGAGGAGCGGGAACCGGGGACATTGGTGGTGGGAGATGGGCACTGGTGGTGGGATGGGTGCTGGAACATTGTATGACCAAAACCCAAATATGAACTTTTTTTTTAATTTTATTTTTTTTAAATTTTTTTAAAATTTTTTTATTATACCACCGTGAGACATACAATTACAAAGGTGTTCACAATTGGTTCTTGGTAATACAATATTCCAGCACCCATCCCTCCACCAGTGCCCCATTTCCACCACCAAAGTACCCCACCCCCTCCCACCTACCCCCCCAGGCTGCCTCAACAGCAGGTAGCCCTGTTTCCTCTCTTTCTCTCTCTGTCTCTGCATCTCTCTCCCTCTTCTTTTATACATTGTGGCTAGCCCTGCAGGTATTTAGAGTTTATCACTTAAGTCTCTTTGTGTATATTCAATGGTGAGTTTTAATCTGCCATTACCATTTCACACATTTAGTAAAACACTGGCATCTATTTATATCCTATTAATGAATGCAGTCATTCTATATCTGTCCTTTTCCTTTTTTTTTTCTTTTTTTTCCGATTTTATTTTATTTTATTATCCCCCCAAAAATATTGTTACACCATTTTAGACATACAATTGAAAGATGCTCATGTAGAGTTTTGGTTCTACAGTGTTCCAACACCCATCCCTCCACCCAAACCCATCTCCCATCATCAATGTCCCCACCTCCCTCCCCCCCTCCCACACCTCAACCACTTGGCGGGTTCTGTATGTCTTTTCTCTCCTCTTTTATCTCTCCCTCCCACCAAACTTTCCTGCTCTTCATGGAAACCAATGCATTAAAAGACATTACTGTTTCCACTATTTTAATGGACGCGCTCGGCCACAAGAGGCAGCACATACTGGGCTCAAACTGGTTTTCCTCTGTTGATCTGGTTGTGAGGCAGTTTCCCAGCATTTGGACAGCGAAAATGGTGGCTAGTGTGATGGGCGAGTCTCATCCGGCTGCTTCCGGGACCCCCCAGAGGCGACGGGCCACACCCCCAAAACCCGTCTGCCCTCCTGGGGGTCCCCTCTTCAGCTGGGCCCGGGCGAGCCAAGCTCCAGCCTCCCCAGCCGCTTCATGTTATGGCCGATGGCCCCGGGCAGCTCCTGGGCGAGGCCACCAGGCTCGACAAAATGGACAGGAGGAATGGCCGACCCCTGACTCCATCTGCACGAATTCCCAGTGATTCCCGCTTCTGGGAGCCGCCTACCTGGGCTCGAACCGATTTTGCTCTGTTTATCTGGTCGTGAGGCAATTTCCCAGCATCCGGACAGCGAAAATGGTGGCTAGTGTGATGGGCAAGTCTCATCCGGCTGCTTCCGGGACCCCCCAGAGGCGACGGGCCCACTCCCAAAACCCATCTGCCCTCCTGGGGGTCCCCTCTTCAGCTGGGCCCGGGCGAGCCAAGCTCCAGCCTCCCCAGCCGCTTCATGTTATGGCCGATCCAAATATGAACTTTTTAATTGTATATCTTTGTAATTGTAAAAATAAAAAAAAAATTTTAAAAATCATAAAAAAATATGACATGGGTAGCTTGCCAGGCTCTGCCATGCAGGTGGGATACTCTTATAGTTGCCTTTCATTTCATGCATTTATTGATGAGTCGGGCTGGTGATCAGCTCTTCTGCTGGGTGGAGCTCTGACAAGCTCAGGAGTCCGGATGTGGAAAATGGTGGCCCTCATGGTGTGGGGGTACCTCTGCTGGAATGGCAGGTGAGGGCTAGAACTCGCCTTCCCTCCCAGGCACCTCGTGATCAGCTGGGCACAGGGAGAGCAGGTAGCAGCTCTGCCCCGTGTATGTGAGTCTCTGGATCAGGCATACCTGGGCTGGGCTTGAATAAGATTTCTGAGGAGTGGGACATCTGGACTCCCCAGCCAATCAGACCTGCACCTAGCAGAAGAGCTGATTCAATTTTTTAAAGTTTCGAGATTCACTGGTTCATACATTCTACCCTTAATGCTTTGAGTACATCAACTTATCATTTTTTACATAATAGCGTTCAAATTCTTACTTGTTTTTATGATCACAGAGAAATAGATAAATAAGTTTACACTCCAAAAATATTAGTGGCTTGAAAATAATAAAATATTTTATGATTATTCATTCTCTGAGATAGGCTAACTATAATCTAATTCTTCAATATCTTTAACAGAGGCCATTATCACCAAGGTAATCAGATTTAACTGCCCCCCAGATGTATTGCAGGTGTTCCCAGCTGAATCAGCTGGTAGCAGACAGGAGACAGGCTCGTATTTATATATATTTATACACACATATATATATATACATTTTATTTCTCCTTCAGAAGAGCTTACTCAGCTATTTGGCTCTAATTTTTATTTCTTGTTTTGAGAATTTTTCTTGATTATACTTTCTTATTATACTAAAATTTAATAATACTAAAAATTTATCTTAATACTGTAAAACATAAACATAATATAATATTTTATTAATTCCAGGGACATATCATGTGATATAAGAAGTTTAACTTATAAGCAGAAGACCCCAGTTCAAACTCTAACTCCATCAGGTATGACTCCTGAGTATGGATTCAGGAATAAGATCTTAAAACCACCTTGTATATAAAAAATAATAATACATTGATATACATGTACACATTGTATATGTGTGAAGTACCAGAAATCAAACAGTCCTTCCAAAAAGTATCTTAAAATGAGTAGGGTTTGCTCTGGAATATAGTCTCAGACGTAGTTCCCAGAACATCGTTCCAGTTGTAGCAGAATAAAAATATGCATATGTGTGTATATGTACTCTCCAATATCCATACAAATGCATATGTCTGTCTAATATATTTATTTATTTAAGCCTGGCAAGCTACCCATGTCATACTTGATATGCCAAATATCAGGAACGATTATATACCTCATTCCCATGACCTGAAGGAATGGTTTGAGGCTCTTCATGTTCCTGGAGCAAGCAGTTGCCCTTGGGCTATACTAGCATGTGACAGGACGTTTGGAGATCTTACTGGTGCCTGCTCGAGCAAACAGATGAACAACAGGAAGACAGTGATACAGACAGTGATACAGTGATTTATTTTTTTTCTCATTTCCCATATAATCTTAGAGATCATTCCACTTAGGTACATATAACTTAAAATATTAAATGCTAACATAATATTTTACATCTCTAAAACATTTTATACAGAAATTGTTTACTAATCACCGGGATTCTGGGCAACTTTTGCAGATGTTTATGTGCATAGATATAACTTTTATATATATATAATTTAACATAGAATTTGTGAATTAGTGTCTAAGTATATTTTGAGTTTGGGGTGTATGATAGTAGTGCGGAAGCTGATAGATGTATATCAATTTTCTCCTATCCTGAAGTCCTGACAACAACATGCCCTACATGCAGCTAACCTGGGTTAAATGCTTGGCATCCCTTAAGGTGTCCTTAACAAACAAAACCAAAAAGAAACAAACCAAAACAAACAATCCAAAAAGAAATTGCATGAACGCCACATGAGGAAACCAGGCTCATCTATTGAACCATAAAATTGTCTGAAACATCTTTGTTTTGTATGCAATCCTTTCAGGCCATCTTTAGGAGTTCAGGAGCTCAGATATAAATTCACTTTTGTGCCACCACGAGTGTGTTACTTTGGGAACATCTTATGGCGTCTCGGCCAACAGAAGAATGATTTAGTTGTCTGTTTCTAGCTTAGTTAGAGGAAATACTCTTGGTATGTTTGTCACACCCCTGGAACATATTATAGACTTCTACCAGCCTTGTGAGCTCCTGACAGGGAGATTAAAAAAAAAACAAACTAACAATGATCAGTCAGGGCAAGGATCCATTCATGCATGCTTTGACTTTCTTCCATTCCCCAGCAGAAAACCAGATGAATGGTGTCAGCAACAAGTCAGAAGATATAGAAACCATCACCAAGCACTCAGAAGAATTTTCCCTCAGAAATTAAGCTTCCCACACTGCACCTAGAGCTCCAGACTGCAGTAAAAACTTTTCTTCCATATTGGCCCAGATTTGTCAAATATCCTCATCCGCTCAGACACTCCCGACAGTAAACCAAGGCACTCCATCAGGACTATGATCTCAACCCTGGGTACCTCCTGAGGGGCTGCTCTAATTATGGTATGTAAAATTAGCTTACAACCTCCAGATGTTTTTGAAGCTATAGTCATGCATTTGACAGCTGTGGAAAGGGCAGCTTGGGGTCCTCTGATGTCATACATCTATGCCTCATTCTGGTTTCTTTGTTCCTTGATGGTTCCATGGACACTGTCGTTAGTAGGTAGTGGTCTCTCACTGGTTCTGGCTCTTGAAGATCATGTGTCCAGTGCTGTTTACAGGACTGTCACTCACTGCCAGGGACGCAGTGCCCCACAATGCCCACTGCTCTTGATGCCTGTTGCTGTGTAGCTGGTGCTCTGTGTCTGCCTCTGCTTTCTAGACCTTTTGGGCCCTTTTTCATTCCATGATTTTTCTTTGTACACATGGATGAAAACTGCTGCTTCTCCTACTGATCATGTGACCACATAGGACATAAAGGAAAGAAGCTACCGTCCACCTCAGGCCTGAATGTAGTTTCACAGAGGAATACCCGATCTTTGTTCCCATTATAATTGTCGCTATGACAGCCCCTTAACCTCATCCTTATCTACTTAACTGTCTCCATCTCATATAGATAAAAATAAGCTATCGTATTCAATAGATTACTTTTCCTCTTTTCCCTTCCCCTTCCTCTCCACTTCTTTTACTTGGACAGAAGCAAGTAAAACCAAGCCAAGTGAAGTGGAGGGGTGGGGAATTCTAGCTTTTCAACATTTACAAAAAAATTAAATGGCTTTTGATCTCACAACTCACGATACAGGCCAGAACCTGTGTGGCAAATGATACAGAGGGTGATTGCCTGCTAAAATAAAAGATTACATAGACTTTGAGTTTCCTAATGTAATAATCAAAGTGTCTAGGGCACAATGGAAAAATCAATCTTCATGCCAAGAATCAGGAAAATCACAACTTGAAGAAGAAAAGCATTCATCTGACACCAAATTAAATCAGCTGTTGGAATTATCTGCCAAGGAGTTTAAAAGCAGCACTGCTCATAAAGCTTCAACAATGGATTTCACATTCTCTCAAAACAAATGATAAAATTGAAAGCATGAGCAAAGTAGAAAGTATAAAAATAAACAGATGGAAATTATAAAAATGAAAAATATGGCAATATGGAAAGAAAATTCCCTGACAGGGTTTTGTAACATAAAGAAGAAAAGTTTTAAAGAATGCAATAGTTGAACGTTAGGACTGATCCATAAAATTTCCCTGTGAAAAAGTATGGTGGATGAGTGAGGGTGGGGATTTTCAAAGCAACATAGGACTGTGGTAAAATAAAATGACAATCTACCATAGACCCTCATGCTTAATGTTGTTGATTATTGATACATTTGCCATATGTTATAGAACTTATTCTTTTATTTTTTCTTTGTGGTGTTGAAGGGGTGGTGTGGGAAGGGAGGTTGGGCCACTCCTGAACGTAGTGAGGAGTCAGGAATCCCATATGGGATTCTGGGATAGAACCCAGGTTGTAGTGTGCAAGGCAATTGTCTGACCCATTGTAACCTCTCCAGTCCTATGACTAATTATTTTTTAGCAAGTACCTGTCTCTCCCTGCCCCTTGAGATTTTGCAGGTCTGGCTGCGGTTCCCAGCTGCGTCAGCAGGTGGCAGACAGGAGACAAGCTTGTCTACAAAGAGGGCTCTGCCCCAGGGACCCTGAATATTTGATGGTCTTACATAGAAAAAGACTGGGCCCCCTGGAATGAACCCAGAACCACAGCAAAGCCTGGCAAGCTACCCATGGTATATTCAATATGCCAAAAACTGTAACAATAACGGAGCTCATTCCCAATGAATGGAGGTGTGACTGGTGCCTGCTCGAGCAAATTGATGAACAATGGGAAGACAAGTGACAAGTGACCTGTCTCTTGGCCAGCCTCTGACATGATAGTAGATCAGTGATTAATTTTTCAAATCATTAAAAGCTGTCCTTCCTGTTTTGCTTAGTCAGTCCTTTACCTACTATATTCTTTTTTATTTTGCTAGGAAATCGCAACTAAATATCCAAGCTCATTATGTGATCATTCAAGAGCAAATAACCACTTAGCTAAGTTTCCTGCCAATTTTTTAGTGATGATTTCTGCTATGTCAAATATGTATTGTTTATTTCCATCTAAGACATCACTAGAAGCACTTTAGAACTATCTCTCCCAGCATCTGTTGGTGATTGTGTATGTATTCTTTAAGGTGACAAAACATCTCTACAGCTGCCCTTATATCTGTTTAATTCCTTGCCAGAACCACTTTTAGCAACCGTATTTCTATAGTGACCCTACATGGTAATCTAGGCTTTCTTCTGTAAGCTATTCTTTTTTTTTATTCTCTATTCATTATTAAATTTCAAAGCCATGACCACAATTTTAGGTATTTATCCCAGCAGTATCCTGTTTTTATGTACAAAAATCTATGTTATTTTTCCTAAGAAAATATAATAGATTGTGTTTTAAAGCAGAAAATTGTATTATTCCTACTTCTAAACAAGTATAAGAAAGACTATGTCGTTTAGGGTGGGAGTGAATAGTACAGTGGCTAGGGTATTTGCCTCTTATGCTGCCAACCTGGGTTTGATTCCTGGCATCCCATATGGTCCCCAGAGCATGACCAGGGGTAATTCCTGAGTGGAGAGCCAGGAGTAAGCCCTAAGCATCTCCAGGTATAACCCCTCCCCCCAAAAAAAATTGCATCCTTTCTTATATTTCCTGCTTCTTCCTAGTTCCTAGTAGTTGCTAGCAATTGTGTCTATTTTCATCTGGGAATTGAATCAATCCTAATTTCTGTCTAGAGAGTCAAATAACTTTTCCCTTTTGCTTTTCTTGTAAATACAACAAACATTGGACTATAATCCATTTGAATCTTGTATGATTTCATCTTAATTTAGCATGCTATAACAGTAAAGAAATATAGTCACATTTTGTAAATGCATTTCTTAGAGAACTGACTAACCTCAGTAAATTCCTTCTTACAACCTTATAAATGATAATTTTGGGATTGAAATGAAAATAAAAACACCATATGATACGGACTATACTGTCTAAACTAAGTACATTTTCATTTATCATTTGATTTATTTATAATAAATGAACCGCATGAAAAATTAATTACTTATCAAAAAAAAGTTTAAATAATTAAGTGAGATTAAAGTTTCTATACTCCAACTTTTAAAAACTATTTTTAAATATGAATTTGATTTTAATATTTTTGGTGGGAAGATTTGTAAAATTATTTTTACTTAATAGATTTTAATTTTTCAACATTTATTTTATTTAGCTACTCGATATTTAAAAAATTATTATTAAAATATGTGCCAGTTAAGCAGGGTCAAAGATCAAATTATACCAGAAATGCTATTCTTATCCCAAGACACAAAAATAAGGATAAATTTTAAGATGTTTGCTCTTCCTCTAATAAATTGTGTTTACTTTCATAGCTGGATGGAAATGCTTCAGGGTACCCCACTCAAGGAAACTTTATTGTCCATTCTGGAGAGCACTGATCTGTAACCCATATTTCATTCATTTCTATAAAACTCCTTGTTACCTTGAAACTGGTTAACTTAATGTGAGCCAATTGGAATTATTGTATGTTAAAATAGCTTTAAGAACTCCAGATGGTTATTTACTTAATAGCTTTAGGAAGGTAGGCTTGAACTCCAGGCCACCTCCTACATTTCACATACAATCCTCATGTCTGCCTATACATAGGATCTGGTGTCAGGGCGGGGGATAGGCAAATCCAAGAAAACGGGTTTCTCTCCTGATTCCAACATATGCTCCACGTGGTCCCTGCTGATGTTTGGTGATCTGCATCTCCTTGCTGGTGCTTAAAGATTTTCCTGTCGTCTGCCTGACCACTCCTATCCATCAGAGTTAAAGATAAGGTTCAAGAGGAAGTTGTCCAATCTGTTTGCCCTTCTAAATATCACCTGTTTCTTTGCCATTTTCTTATCTATTTGGCTGGTAACCCCTCATATAGTTAAGATTTTAAATTTCCAATGAAATCAACTAGGTTATTTGACAATCCTCTCTTTCCAACTTAGCTCCTCCTCCCTTCTCAACTTTCTCCACCATAAATAATATTGACCAAGCAGATGAGATGGTTGCTTAGAGAACATAAGTCCATCATCTTCTAACCTGCCTGCAAGTTGCAAATCAAACTCATTCCTGACCATGACATTCTATCTCTCATCTAGTGGACTAGAAAGCTGTAATGAAACTGAATTCTCATAGAGGCATGATCAATGCTGGCGTCACTTTATTTCTTTAATTGGTAGATATTTCTTATTTTTTATACATCCTGGTTCCTGGTTTGTGTGGTTGGATTATAATGTTAAACTTTATTTTCTTATTAAAATTTGAAAAATCAGGGTTAAAGAGATAGTACAGAGGTAGGGTGATGATAGCCTTATACATGGTAATTCAGGTTCAATCCCTGATGCCCACATGGTGTTCCAGCACCATTAGAAGTAATTCCTGAGTGTAGAGCTAGGGGGCCCCTAACCACGGGGCAGCCAAAGTTTGTTTTTTTTTTCAATCCGGCCCAGGTACGCTGAACCAGAGACTCTCAGACATGGGGCAGAGCTTCAACTTGCTCTCCCTGTGCCAAGCTGCTCATGAATCCCCAGGGAGGCATGGCGGGTTCTAGCCCTGGCCTGCCACCCCAGCAGAGCCTCACAACAAGCCAGACGACCCCCCTACTCCTTGGGGCCCACCATTTTCCTCATCCAGACTTCCCTCTCATCACAACTCCACCCAGCAGACCAAACTATCATAGCCCGGCTCGCTCGGCGCGGTTCATCAATAAATGCTTTATTTAGAGGTGACTACAACAGTATGCCACCCACACAGCAAGCCTGGCAAGCTGCTCGTGTAGTATTTAATATGCCAAATACCAGTAACATTTATATTAGGTCATTCCCGTGACCTAATATAATGGTTTGAGGCTCTTTATATTTCTGGAGCAAGTGGATGCCTTGGGTTCTCCTAACATGAGACAGGACATATGGAGATATTACTGGTGCCCTCTCTAGCAAATAGATGATTAACGGGAAGATAGTGCTAGTGATAGTAGAGCTAGGAGTAACCCCTGAGCATCGCTGGATGTGACCCAAAAAGCCAAGAAATAAATATATATTTGAAAACAACATTTTTCCTCTGTTATTTATGATACTCTTGCTTATTTTTTCTTTTCTATTTCATTGCTTTCTGTTTTTTATCTCCCCTTTTCTGCTAATTATTTGCATTTTCTCTTCTTAGGCTAATTTACTATAAGCTTATATATTTATTCTGAATTTTTATTCTTTTTGTTTTTTAATAAAGGCGTACAAAGTCACAATCTTGCCTTCAGTATAAATGCTAATCCTAAAAATGTTATTATTTTGTATTTTCCTTATTCACTAAGGTCCCTGAATTTTGCATATTTGGACTTATGGACTAATTAGAAATGTGCAGTTTTACTCCCTGATATTTGACTAAAATATTTCTAGTTTTCTTTTTATATATGGGTTTTATTTAATAAAAATTGAGTCAGGTAATATACTGCATAATCGGTATGCTGCAAAAATTACTAAATATTGTCTTATGGGCCAGGATATGGCATGTTTATTTTTTTTATTATTAAACATTTTATTATACCACCATGAGATATACAATTACAACATTGCTCATGTTCAGAGGCTTCGGTCAAATGTGTTCCAGCACCCCGCCCTCCACCAGTGATATGACATTTTTAATCTGTGCTTGTACGGCATGTTGTTTCAGTTGCAATTAATGAGTACAATATCTCACATCACTTAGGTAACTTAGACTGACCTCATCTGCTTTGATAGGACTCTTCAAATCTTCAATGTCCTGCTAGGTCTTTTTTTCCTTTTTTTTAAATTCTGTATTCTATTAGTGCTTTGAATAGTCAGTTAATTTGTCAAATTAAGAGCTGTTTTTTTTCCTCGCTAATGCTATGTTGTTTTGCTTCATATGTTAAGTCACATTATACAGGCATAGTCATGTCTTTCTAATGAATTTTCATCTATCATTATGAAATATAACTGCTTCTTGTCTACTCTTCTATGAAGAACATTTGTGAGATAATGATATCAATAATGTAGGTTTCTCTCACATTTCATTTGTTTTGTGTGATAATACAATACCCTTTTATTATAACATAACTTGATTTTAATGCATATTGCATATTGGATAAGTTTGGATAATCCCATTGTTCCTTGATCAGACCCTCTTTGAGATGTACAATTTGTCCTGGGTTTAAGGAGTGGTCATTTTCCTTTCTCCTCTCTGTCCTGCTTGAATACTTTCATTCCTGACAATCTTATTCTTACTTGTTCTCAATTTGATACCAGCCACTCTGTTGGAAGTCTCACATCATCTTACTTTGCACATCCTCAACCAAGAATTTAAAGGATTACCTTGATTAGATATCTTCCTCCTGGACGTTTCTGCCTCCCTTTTTCCAACATTTGAAAGTTGTGTTCCAGAGTCCTGCTGGTCTACACTCCGACTGCTGCCTCTCAGTTCAGTGACACAGCCATACTCTGCAAAACTCCAGATCACTGTGTCACTCTTGAAAACGTTTTTGTGAAACAAGAAACCAGGGTGATCTTCAACTTGGCTTTCGTATCTTGCTAAGCCTCAATGATCAATCTTCTATTGCATTTTTTTTCTTCAACCAAAATGGTTGTCTCATATTATCTGTCTGTATTTTTAAGCAGCCAGTTCTGAGAAGAATAGTCTCTTATAGAAACATATGCTTCTGATTTTAATTGTTGTTCCATCCTTCCAGTCTTCTATTCCTTTCAGTAAATTTGATCTAACAGTTAATGCAGACAGTAACATCTTAATATCCTCCAGGGGGAGCCAAAACATTAATGTGCAATCATCTTGAATATCTGAAGTTCTGAAGATCATAAAAAAAATATTTTAGGGCAGAGACGGAAAGATGGCATTATTAAGAAAAATTCTGATTTAAAATAAAAGATTGCAGCAGTAACTTCATCTAAATCAATATGCAAATGAGTCACAAAAATCTTCCTTCAAATATGAGTATGACTCCCAAACCAAATATATATATATTTGTATTTATATGTATATATATACATGTATTTGCATATATAATATATAAAGTATTTTCTATCTCTACCACCTTGCCTTTTTTTCATTATCATTAGGTATACAAATGCAAACACTGTGTGCTCTGTGAGGATACTAGTTCGTAAGGAAAGTACAGACTAGATTTCAGCCCCCCAGGATATTAAATACCTAGTTTTGCTCACTGTAGTAGATAGTGAAAAACTCTGTCATTCCCCCATATTATGATAGGAGTTATTGATACAAATTGAAGCAATGAACACCCATCCTTTCCCAAATTTAGAGGTCCAACATTCTATGGGAACAGGACAAGAGACAGTTATCACTGTGTGTATTTTAATTTTAGTGTCCACAAAATATTTGTTTTAGAGATGGTAGTTTTATATCTTCAAGCATAGAGGAAGGATTCATAATTTCAAGTTCACTAAATTAACTTTTCTAATTGGAGGTTTAGACTCATTTAGGTGTTGCTCAGTTTTTATCTTTATAGATTTTGCTCTTCCTTTCATGCCTTTGTCTCATAGTTGGTGCAATAACTAGAGCTCTTACACATCACTTACTGATTTTTTGCAGCAATTTTAAATAATGGTATTCACTGAGGATTACACTTAATATTTTGGTTGTTGCACACTCAACCATGATGCTGTTCAAGGTGCACATGCTCTCCAGGGGTGACAATTCCTTTAGTTGTGGTTCTTATGTGTGTTATCATAGATCTCATGAGGGTTTGTATTTCCCTAGACTACTGACACATTCACTAATAATTCCTCTATCTTCTTCTTTTTAGTATTTGTTTATTTGCAGTACTAGCACATTAACTACAGCTGGAATCACAGACTGCAGACAGCTACCAAAGTCAACAAGAATGCCAAAATCATGTTCAGCATCAGGATTAAAATTATTGCCTTATATCACAGCAGGCATGCATGCACCTACAACAATAGGTTTTGGCCAAAACAGTCAACGCTCCTTGTAGTGTTGAACATTTTCAGATGAACAGCTTAACAGGGAAGAGCTAAAGGTGACCTTAATAACTCAGTCTATGCTATTCAACTGCTTCTAGAGTTTAACCTCTTACTGAGGAGGTTTGATTGGCATGATTATTTGGCAAAAATTTCATAATTTCTACATTAACCTAAGACAAGCTTTTTAAACTGTTCTGGAAGATCTCCAAAAGAAGTCATTCTTGAGAGTAACAAAATAGTGTGGCCTGGGTTCTGATGCTGCTTTTTTCAGATGATGTCTTATTTATACTCAAAGAATAAGTATCACGGGGCCGGAGCGATAGCCCAGCGGGTAGGGCGTTTGCCTTGCACGAGGCCGGCCTGTGACGGCCTGGGCTCGATTCCCGGCATCCCATATGGTCCCCTGAGCACCGCCAGGAGTGATTCCTGAGTGCAGAGCCAGGAGTAACCCCTGAGCATTGCCAGGTGTGACCCAAAAAAAAAAAAAAAAAAAAAAAAGAATAAGTATCACATGTATGTGATTGTATCACATTCATCTTGGCACTTTACTTTAATCAACTACTCCCACATTTGACAACTGAACTTTCTAACTCAGCTGAACTTGTCACTGTTTCTCCCTTGATGGAATGGTTTGAGGTTCTTTATGTTCCTGTAGCGGGCAGATGTCCTTCGGCTATCTCACATTTGACAGGACGTATTGAGATGTTACTGGTGCCCGCTCGAGTGACAGTGATTTCATTTTATTTATTTATCTATCTATTTATTTATTGTATCTTATTTTATTTTACGTTATTTTATTTTAATTTATGTTATTTTTTAGGCACTATGGTTTACAATATTATTGACGGTAGGGTTTCACTTGTAACATATCCATGTATCACACCTTCATTTTTAAAAGAATGTCTTATTATCTTTTGAAAAAATAATATGATTTTTCCAATTTCTCTGTTGACTGTGAAACAAAAATGAACATATTATAAAGTGGTCGGTTTCCTCTAGTGAACAGGTCAATGGGTCCCATGTTAAGCTCAAGGACAGCTAGAAGCTATAAGAATGCAGACATCTACTTTGCTGTACCTGGTTCTTAAACCACTTCTGTCAACTAAGATGTATCACTGTATCACTGTCTTCCCGTTCATCATCGATTTGCTCGAGCGGGCACTAGTAACATCTCCATATGTCCTGACACATGCAAGTAGAGTCCAAGGGCACCTACTTGCTCCAGGAACATAAAGAGCCTCAAACCCATCAGGTCATGGGAATGAGGTCTATAATTGTTACTGGTATTTGGCATATCAAATACGACATGGGTAGCTTGCCAGGCTCTGCTGTGTGGATAGCATATTCTTGTAGTCATCTCTAAATCCAGCATTTATTGATGAACTGGGCTATGATAGGTTGGTCTTCTGGGTGGAGTTCTGACGAGGGGGAAGTCCGGATGTGGAAAATGGAAGGCCCTCATAGAGTGGGGGGTCGTCTGGCTTGTTGCAAGGCTCTGCTGGGGTGGCGGGCCAGGGCTAGAACATGCCAGCCCTCCCAGGCGCCTAGTGAGCAGCTGGGCACAGGGAGAGCCAGTAGCAGCTCTGCCCCATGTCTGTGAGTCTTCACTTAAGATGACAACAGAGAAAATCATTGACAAAATAGCTTTCTGAAATCTGATTCTTGAGAATTCTGAAAGCATGTTTTTTGCTTAGGAAATGAATAAGAGGTGGAGAGTAGAGTCAACACATTGTATGTGTTATTGGTATGAATAAGATTACTCCTATGTGATAATCAATCCTGAGAATGACTACTAAGAGGAATTCCTCAGATATTGGAAATAACATTTCCCAACTGAAGCTGTCTATGCAATATTCCAAATGGTGTTATGGCTAAAGAACACAATCTATTATACTGACAGAAGTACATATACCACTCTATGGGAGCTGTTATGAGGGGACACTCAACCAATACAGATAATGCTGATTACATTTAAGGTTTCTTTGATATACAAGGATAGCTCATAGGCTCTGACTTAGAGGGTCCCTGAGGTTCACCTTGTTTTTGCGTTTTTTGTGTTGCCAAATACTACCTCAGTTGGATGAGCTATCTGGAGAGAGTGAGTTTTTATTTTTATTCCTTCTTCCCTTTCTTCCTTCCTATCTTCTTTTTCTTATTTCCTTCTTTTTTTCTTCCTTCTTTTTTGATTTTGGTCGAGACAAGCAATGCCCATGGTTTGCTCCTGGCTCTGAGTTCAAGGTGGCTCAGGGGATATATGGGGTGCCAGGGATCAAATCTGAGCCAGGTTACTTCAAACAAAACACTACCTGGTGTACTATCACTCTGAGTTGAACTTTTTGGTGATATTGGTATTTCTGGAATTAAAGCTGTTCTGCTGAAGAATTTTCCTTTCAAAAGCATATTGGTTTACTATTAATTGTATCACTGTCTTCCCATTGTTCATCTGTTTGCTCGAGCAGGCACTAGCAACATCTCCATATGTTCTGTCACATGCTAGTGTAGCCCAATGGCAACTGCTCACTCCAGGAACATGAAGAGCCTCAAACCATTTCTTCAGGTCATGGGAATGAGTCCTATAATGAGGTACTATTAATTAATAACTCTATATTAATAACTCTATATTAATAACTCTATATTAATAACTCTAATTCATAACTCTATACGCAGTTCAGAAAATCCCACCATATTCACAAAAATAGATAGCATGCTCCATGAAGCTCCAAAAGAATTTGTGACATTCATATCATTAAACCAAGCTGCTAATTTCTCTTATCTGCCCTTTGTCTTTGTTTCTGGGATCTAATGTCTAAGCTCTTCCATTGTTTTTTATCAACATTTTTGCTTCCTTAATGTCCTCAGCACATATGAGTGATATCAAGAAGTATATATCTTTCACTTCTGGGTTGCTTTTGCTTGGCACAAACTCACTCTAACAAATTCTATTCAATGGTGAAAGGTAAGATTTCATTTTTTATTTAGTAGCTGAATAGTATTTCACTGAGTATTTACACCACATCTTTATCCAGGCCATTGATTTTTTGTTGTTGTTACTGTTGCTACTTAAAGTCACTAAATGTTCTCTTTCTTTTCTTTGCCAAGTTACAAACATGTTAACACCGTAGGGTTCAGGACTTTTCTTGTCATAGGTCTTACATGCACATTCAGCTTTGAGACTGAGATGCGCATCTCTGCTGGAACACTGAGTGCAATACACACACATGACCTAATCCAACTTGGGTTGTAAGATGCGAACTTTGGGAGATAGCATATGCTCTCCTGTTACTCATCTAGTACATTTCCCTGATAAACTCTGGTCAAGTTCACATGCAGTCAGTTGACTTTCACATATCTCTCTCCTTTTACATGAAAATATGTCATCAAATTCATGTAAATTTTGAGAGCACTTCTTTCCTATTATTGTATTTTAAGTACATATCAAGTAAATTAGTCAGTCACCCCTATTTGCACAATGTTTGCAAATCTTTGGGCCAAAGAGGAATTATATACAAGATTGATATAATATGTCATGGCAGAAAGCTAATTATTGCACATCACCTATCATTAACTTGACTGGTTGGTGTAGTGTCTGCATTTTTCAGTTGAGTAATACGAGAAAATTATATAGTATTTAGACACATGACCCAACTATGTATGGTTAGTTAACAAATGTGTGTGTGTGTTTTTTTTTTTTTTTATCAGTGACAAGCTTTGGAATTCAAGCTCTGGGAAATGTCCAAAAGTGAATCAGTTATGAGAGCTGTAGAATGCAGTGCGGCTTATGGTAATAACAAAGGAGAACATTTGAATGAGTTCTGTGGCTATTTAGTAAGAAAATTAACTCTGACAGCAAATCTCTGTAGTACACAAGCACTTTCCAGGATAAAATATGGCCGGCCTTGCCAACACTTAGTCGTTCCAGGTTTCTGGAAATCATGTACTTCTGTGGCTGGAGAGAAGAAGCTAGAATAGTCACTGCAGGAGGAGGGACAATAGTATGGTGGAGTTAATACAGAGAAACTTCCTCTTGTTGTCTCAGAACCAAGCTATGACTTAGAAATCTATTAGACAAAGAATAACAATGTAATCATTGTCTACATATTGCGATATGACATAAAATGATATGAATCAGGGAGAAATATGTATAAATAAAGTTGGGAAAGTTCGCATTTCTAGTAAATTATATAAATAGCATCAATTTTTTTTTCTTTTTGGGTCACACCCAGCAACGCTCAGGGGTCACTCCTGGCTCTGCACTCAGGAATTACTCCTGGCAGTGCTGGGGGACCATATGGGATGCCGGGGATCGAACCTGGGCCGGCACAGGCCGGCCGTGTGCAAGGCAAACTCCCTACCCTCTGGGCTATCGCTCCGGCCCCTGCATCAATTTTTTATTGTAGAATTTAACTTGCTTGGAATATACCTAATGCAGAACTTTTTTATATGGCGACTGATCATTAGCAGTCAGCAGTTTCATTTTTAGTTTACATACCAAAAAATTACTAGCTAACTCAGCATTATTTGTTTTATTATATATTTCTATTTATTGTTTGTTTGGTGCTATAGGAGTCACACCTGGCTTGCTCAGGGATTGCTCCTGGCTCTGTGTTAAGGGATCACTCCTGATGAGTTCAGGGAATCATATGTGGTACCTGGTACCAAACCTAGTCAGACAGGTGTGAGGCAAGTGCCCTGCCAAATGTGCTAGTTCTTCCACCCTAAATATCACATAATTTGTATAAAATAATAAAAAGTTTTCATTTTAAAGATTAAGCAATAAATATATGTAGGATAAAAATATATATTTAGTTTCTTCTTCAGAGTTAGTGTTGATCTCATTGTAAATTTCAAATGCAATGGTCTGTTTCAACACCAGCAGGTTGACACAAGCCATTATATGTGTTAAGCCATCCTTGTCTGTAAAGGTTTCAAAAGCCAAGGACACACTATTATTGTGACCATTAAAATATAAATGATTCCATTCTCTCTTTTGAAAATAATAATATATATCTAAAATGTGTTCATCTGTAAGCAGAGTAAGAAATTGTTTAAGATTAATGAAATATTCTTGTGCAACATCACGAAATAGGAGGCTGGCTTTCAAAAAGGGATTATATCAGAAAGTTTTTTCAAAAGGCTCACAAGTTACTTCACCTTGTGGCTTCTCTTAGAGTTTTGCAATGCCAATTATGCTCAACTAGAAGTAGAAGAAGAATTCCAGGTGAGCTGAGGGACCTCACCTTGCTTACACAAGGCATGTGAAAGGCAGACACAATGCATGACAATTGTCACTGGATTTACTATGCATCAGCCAATGCTGACTGGAATGAAAAGGTTCACTGGATTCATGTGTGCCTTTCTTCTCTCCGTCCAGTGTGTTTCCTTCTTGGAGAAAGCTTCGGGAGAAGGATCTTCCTCTTTTTTAACTAGTGCTTTAGAGCTCACAGAGTAATGTGTCTTTTGACTTCCTTCCAGGGAGTCGTTTATCTTCCCCAAGCACATTTTTTATTGTTTTCTTTTAAAGAGTAAGGTTTGGGTGCTCACAACCCCTTTAGCTACAGGGTCAGAGTGATGTGCTCTTCCTCCAGGGGTCTGCCTTCTCCATATGATGGCACTTGATAAAAGCTGCCCGCTAGGATTTCTGGCTTTGCTCTTTAGCCATTAGGGAAAAATCATTATTCATTCAAATGTGCACTCATGCATTACCAAAACGTTGTAAAGTTTATTTTTACTGATGCAATCTCAATTAGATGAGCTGGAAGAAGAGCAACCAGTTGAAACAACAGGGTGCCGCACATGAATTTTGTAACCTTTTCAGAGTTCTGTATTTTATCCAGCAGTTGCTTGTCCAAGTTTTCTGCTGCTGTTTTGTATTCGTCTCCTATGCTAAATCTTTTTAACACAAACCCATACATAGTGATTTTGCTGATTCCTTTTCCATTGTTTGAATCATTATCACTATCTTCCCGTTAATCATCTATTTACTAGAGCGGGCACCAGTAATATCCCCATATGTCCCGTCTCATGCTAATAGAACCCAAAGGCATCCGCCGCTTCAGGAACATAAAGAGCCTCAAACAATTATATTAGATCACGGGAATGACATAATATAAATGCTACTGGTAATATAAATGTACTGGTATTCCCATTGGTGGAAAGGTGATTCTAAATATGTACTGAAGACTGAGAATCTGGGCGGTTCATGCAACTGGACCAATAGTTCAAAACAAGGAATGCTCAGATCCTTTTGGTGCTGGGATTATCCAGACCATCCCTGTTATTTCTCAGGGGCTTACTCTTAGATTTGAATATCAAGAATCAATCCTGGTGGTGCTTACGTGACCTTATGTGGTACCAAGGATCCAACTAGGGTTGATGAATGCGTAATAATGAAATACCCTTACCTGCTATACTATCTTTCTGCCCTCTCCAAAATAATAAAGCTTGAGTAGAACTTTCTTTGTGTGTATGTGTGAGTGGGGGGGGGGGGGGGTCACACCTTGTATTGCTCAGGGGTTACTCCTGGCTTTCCACTCAGGAACAGACCATATGGGATGCTGGAGATCGAACTCAGGTTGGCTGCATGCAAGGCTCTATCCCCTGTCTGTTCTAACCCCTGTAAAACTTTTTTAATCCTAGTTTTTAATACTTTTGCTCTGCTTTGATTATTTTAATGATTGATGAAATTATACTCACAGTGTCTTGTGGAGGATTTCATGGTCTCTACTACTTCTTTATCTGATTGTTCCATATGAATTATTTATTAGTGTCTTTTACATTGAAACGTTAACAGTGAACAGTTGTAAAATATAAAATTTCTACCTTCTATTGATACTTCACAAAATCCTCAAATATCCACAAATTTTATTACAAAACAGAACCAAAGTTATGTTTTGTATTAAAATCATGATTTTGAAGAAAGTCCATAATTTTTTCAAAATATTTAGAGTAAGATGAATTAACTACATTTTTGACATTAGTTTGAATTTTTGAAAACTTGTATTAGCATATATGTTTTATAGTTGTCTTTCTCTGGAAGGACATTCGAAAAGAGATCCCTGGTAATATCTAAACCTTAATGTTTGATTAAACGTATAGCTATTTCATAACTATTCTGCACCTGAACCCTAACATTTCCTATATGCGAGCTCATCTCTTCCCTTTTCTATCTTATGGCCTGTAACAGTAAGCTTGTTTTCTTGTCATGTCTTTCTCTCTAGGAAGGAAGTTTGAAGCTACAATTTAAAAGAAAAAGAAACAATAACCAAAAAACCACACATTGTTTTACAAGTCATTGTTGAAGTAACTGAAATGACCTTTCCTAAGTGAAGGGTAATTAAATGTGTGTGGCATCCCGACAATGAATAGCAACCTGTGCTTAAAATAAATGAGCTGTGAGATTCTGAACCGATGGGGAACAACAATAAATGTCTGTCGATACCTTAAAGAAAACTAGCTGACAATACTATACTTTATAGTTCCAACTATCTGACACTCTGGGAAAACTGAAAGAGTAGAGAGAGTGAAACAATCAGTGGGTTCCAGGGAAAAGTTATTCATAAATAAGCACACAATTTTTTTACTTAAAGTATGAGATCTTTAATCTTTAATATCACTAAAGAATGAGATCCACAGCATTAAAGCATTCACCTCTGCTTAAAAAAGAAACTTCTCCTTCCTCAGCCTATTTTATTATTTTTTAAATATTTCCATTATACCACCGTGAGATATACAATTACAATGTTGTTCGTATTTGGAGGTTTCGGTCACATAGTGTTTCAGCACCCCGCCCTCCACCAGAAGCACAGGATTTTTATGGCAAAGAATCTACTCTTGAAAACGATTGATACTCATCAATATGAATTTGTTCAAATCTATAATTCAAACACCAAGAACTAGTTTGGTGAATATTACTTTGTGAGGACTGTTGGTAATAGGTGAAATTGTTTTCATGGTACCAGCGGTCTCAAGAAAAATCTCTGCACTTTCATCTCAATTTTTTCTGTGAACCTAAATTACCCTAAAAATTAAAGACTCTTAAGCAATCACAACACCTACCATAATAACCAAGTCATTTGATCAGTAATTTTTAAGGTTTAGTCACACATGTACAGATACTGGATAACCTGGAATTTTGTAGAAGAAGCAAATTCTCAGGAACTGCATAACACATGCTAAATAAAAATTATCTGAGTTAGGCCTGAGAAATAGCACAGTAAGTAAGGTGCCTGCCTTTGGCTGACCTGAGTTAGATCAGGGTACCACAGTGGTTTCCAGAATATTCCAGCCATAATCCCTAAGAGCAGAACCCAGAGTAAGCCTGACCACAGCTGAGTAAGGCCCCCAACCAAAACCAAATATATATATATATATTCTACGTAGCGATGGAGTGATTTGATATTTAGAAAGTCATCCTTCTCATTTTCCATAGCTTCTAAGATCCGAGATGATCTGCTCTCTACGCTGCAGTTCAACTCATGTTTCTTGCAAGTCAACCCTATGAACATAATACAAACTTTCTTACCTAAAAATATAATCTGCCCAAATCTTACGCTCTCATTCTTAGGATAAGAAATATTACTGTGCTTTTGAAAAATATAATTTTTATATAGTCATGGAATTACACTATCCCCACTTGACAGAATACTGAATATTGGATAGTGGTATCTTCTATATTTCATCTAAATTTCATTGAAAAAGGTTGATTTTTCAGTATGTGTAGGTTATAACTTGTCTCATTTTACAGTAGATGAAGTTTTTATTTCCATTTTATTGAGATTTATAGCATTTTTAATATATGAAGAATAATTTTGTAAATATGTACCAACTCTCCATCTTCCTTAGAAGACTTTGAGTGTGCTATATATTGATTAGATACTAACACCTAATGGAATGTATCTTTCTTTCTTTAAAAATACAAACTTTCTTGCAATGTCATGTTTCAGGTACACCTGGAAGCTATTATAGTGCATCATTATCTCCACTGCAATGGGAGAAGGAGCTAGGGGTTATTTCTCTTGACTAGTAGAGAGGTGCACCAATTGCTCTAGAGAGTAAAGTAAGTTGTTCCCTAGGACAGAGTAAAAAAGAAACTGGCATTTCACAAAGCATCATTCCACTGAATATCTGAAGGTCCTCATGAGTATTTATTTTCCTCATCGTAAAACGAATTTAGGACAATATTGACTTTGACTAGTGCTCTTAATAAAGAGTAATTTGCCAAAGATAAATTCTTTTACAACTTAAAAAGTTTGCTCTAGCAGGCAATCCTTAGAGCAGAGAGGGGAAGACTGCAGCCCGAGTGAAATCTTTTGCTAGGACCATGTATATGACTCAACCTATAGGTATGTTTCTTGTCCACATTCCTCAACTTTCTGCATATCTTGTATGTTTCACAAATGATGCTAGATATATACAAATGGCCCTTTGTAGGTTAAAGATCCCCACCCCTGCTTATGAGGGACAGTCACTCCAAATGCTACACTGAAAAAAAAAATAAAAACAACCTGTATTAGACAACATGTTCAGGTAACCACCCACCTTTTCCTTTCCCATTTGTTGTCTTTCCCTAAAAAATAAATAAATAAACAGCTGAACAAATAAAACCAAAACCTCTAGTTTTATCTTGCTAGGTATGACCTCCTGGATTAAATTTCAGTGTAACTTAACATCCCCCTATTATGAACTTTGTTTTTATCATGAAGGAAAATCATATATTCAGTTTTCTCATAATGTTATGCAGATTCTTTCACATAGATATTAAATATTATATTTCTAATAATGTATGACCATTTGACATTCATCTACACAGCTCACTATACTATTCTGTGGCGACCACAAATTATATTTTTTGATCTTCAGTGCCAATATAAACCATTGAAACAAACTGCTGCATTTATTGTGTAGACATATGCATTCATGTAAAAATAAGACACATTTATTCAAGAAAGCATATAGGCCTTATGGATAAAACAAGAGTTTTACTTTCAATGTGTTTGCAAAAGTTTATGAAACAAGAATAGGGTCTGAGATATAGCATTGCCAGTAAAGCATATGTCTAAAAACAAAGCTGAGGTTAATTCCCAATACAATATTTGCTTTCCTGTGCTCTGTCAGCAAAGAACCTTGAATGCAGCCATATGTGTCCCAAGAAGTAAAAACCAAAAAAAGAATATCAAGCATATTGGCCTTTGTTAATTTTTATTATTCCTACAAGCAATTGGTATATTATGTTTGTCTTCCTCTTATTCAGTAATTTTACAAATACAACCTCTCACATTATTTTATACATAAATATGTTTAAATATGCATATACATTCTGATTATCATAAAGAATATTACTATTTAAATTTCTAGTAAGGAACCATTTTTGAAAGTTCAGTATTTAGAAACCTTTCTATAAACATAAATGCATGTTTATACACACATATGTACATAGCAACTTTCTGAAAAATGATTTTCAAGATAAGATATTTGCATTGTTGCTTTTTTGTTTTGTTTGGGCACACCCAGAGGTGCTCGGGAATAGCTCTTGGTTCTGTGCCCACAGATCACTCCTCAAAGGCTTGGGAACAATAGGGTGTGCAGAGGATTAAATATGATATAGCTGCATGTTAGCCAATCACACGACTCATGGTACTTTTGTTCCTGCCACAAGATACTTTCATTTTAAATTGAAACGTTTTCCTGGATCAAGGAGATTTCCCCAAATAAATTATTGGCAAACTCCTCTTCCATGAATAAGTTCCCTAGTTTGATCCCTCACAGGAAGTAATTTCCAAGGCACTGCTACGATGGTTGTTTGTCCCCATCATAGCTAGCTCTTAGCAGTACCTCATCATTGGTCCCAAGAACCAAAATGGCAGTCCCTGCAATTCTGAACAAAATATTTCTGGGAGTACAATGAGATCCCCAGAATATAACATGTTCTGTATAGTTTAGTTAACTGGATGACAAACCAACACCTCTCTTAAAATAAGTGTAGCTATCCATGAACAAAATACAAATATAATATGTATTAAATTTATAAATATGTAAAGTAATTAAGAATTAGGGACACTGGAAAAGTTTGAGCATGTCAATTTTAGCATAGTATGGCACAATCAGCTAATACCCAAAAAGGGCAGATGTTAGCAGTTTCTGAAAAATAATTATTTTATGTATAATCAAATCAACTTCAATTTGTCAACTCCATATTATAATATATTAACAAACTTATATAGATTTTATTATAATTGTGTGTATTCTGTGGTATAAGGAACATATTTTTTGTAATTAATTGGAAATACTCTTAAAATTCAGCAGTATATTTTTGATTTTATGCAACTTACTTTTGGAGTGCCAATGTTTTCATATTAAATCAAATTTTATATGTGTGCATGCATACATATTATATATGAGAGAAGATTTGACTCTCTATATCATTAAAATGTGTAACAGGACTTTTAGTCACCTGCCTATCTTTGTTAATAAACTAAAATATTAACATAACAAGCCATGTGATGATACAGTTTAGTGTTCTACCTTATATTTATTCTTATTTCAGGTAAAATGGTCTTTTGCCCTGAATTCTCCACATGAATCTCACAAATTTCTATTGTGATTCATATATACAGACATGGCCTATATAGAAATGTACTCTGATTCATGCTTGTCATTTTCATATTCAAAATAAAGAAGCAAATTCATGAAATAATTGGTGTCATAGATAACAGGTGCATTTGCTTCACTTTCTTACTTGAATAGGCAACTTATTTTTCATCTGGTGTTAGATAATATTCTACTTATATACCCTTGGGAAAACAAAGTTATCTCTTTATACCTATAGAACAACTAGACTTTGATAAATGGAACTGAGCAGTGCTTATGTACCATGCATTTTATATGTGCCACTTTTTATGAAAGTTTTTTGCTGTATATTTAATGTGTGATAGCAATACCTTTTTGTAATAGTTTCACTTCTTAGTTTATCACTTGTTCATCGATTTGCTCAAGTGGACACAAGTAAGGGCTCCATTCACTGGGAATGAGGATAATTATTTTAAAAAATTAATTAAAGAGCATAGGTTTTGGAGAAAGCTTAAAAGTTTTTAGTAAACAAAGAAAATAACTTTATAAATGTATTAGTTAAAGGAATAGAGGATACTTTTACAAATTTAAAATTAGATAACAAATTTTTTAAAACACTATTATAATCCATATATTGTATGGTGTGCTTATTTCCTCCAAATGATTCCTAAGTACATCTATAGAAATGAAAAATGTATAATTTATCCCTTCAGGAACCCAGTTATCTGAACTAGATATGAAATGTTAGATCAGTGCCTTGAAGTCAAGTAATTTCTTAGTTTTCCCAGCCCCACCCCATAATATATCCAATTATTTTAACATTTTCTATATACTCCACCATATAATGACAATTTCAGGAATATTTTAGTAAAGCGACTTTTTGTTTTCCTATGTCTTGCTTTTGGATCATACCTGGTGATGCCGAGGGGTCACTCTTGGCTCTGAAGTCAGGAATGACACCTGTCCGTGCTAGAGAACCATGAGATGATGAAGGTTGACTCCAAGTGAGACACGTCCAAAGTAAATTCCCTACACACTGTTTTATCTCTCCAGCTGTACGACAATTGTTTTAAAAATAGTTACATCGTTAGGAGAAATGAATCAAATATGATATTTGAACCAAATTATGGTGACTTCTGTGATCAATTAAAATGAAAGAATAGGATTCCTGGAGTGCAAACAATTCCATAAAGAAAGTTCTCCATGCAAATTTTGACAGCCCCATTGAAATTTACCCTAAATAAACCCCAAAAAGAAACAAAGGGGTATGCCAAAGAATGGCAAGAAAATGTCCAATAATCCATTTAAAAGCGTATTCTCATTTAATATAGCTGCTCATATACAGTTGCTAACCAATGGAATATACCATCAGTGCGTAAGAATATGAACAGGTCTATTAAGCAAAAGAGACCAGCGAGAAATTTGAGTTTCAGCATTTGTTAAAAAAAAAAAATCAAAATATGATAGCCTAGCACCAATATAGATTTTTAACTGAATTCTCAATTTGCAGATCTAAAACTATAATGCAAATCATTGAAATGCATGTGCTTGATCATATCACATGCATCAAACAGCTGGGAAACAGTTTATATTTTTTTAAGCTGAATAACATCGCATTTTATGTTACATATATTTTAGGAAAACAAATTTATCTTTCTTTTATATGTTTATTGAATCACATATACCACCAAAGTTCTGCAAGACATTAACCTCTCTCCACATTGGATCCCTTCCCACATCACCTCTCATAATCTTAGTCCTGTGCTCAGAGTATAAAGATTGTTTCCATTTGACTTGGCCATTTCCCTTGCTTTTCTTCTCTATAAACTTTTCACATATGAGTGAAAGCATTTTTTTTAAATCTTTCTCTTTCTGGTGAAGCTTTTTTCTTCATTTTTCTTTTTTTCTTTTTTTTTTTTACCATGACCTAAAAATTCTATTTCCTCCCTCTAAAATAAGCAATATTTTAATTTAGCTTACAGCTGAATTAGATTTCATAGTGAACATGTATATAGTTCTGCGAACCCTTTCAGAAGTGATAACAGAGCCCAGAGCCAGTAGTAAGCACCAGAGACTGAGCATGTGGGTGGAGTACAAAAAAACAAATAGGAGAGAGAGAGAGAGAGAGAGAGAGAGAGAGAGAGAGAGAGAGAAGATAAAGAACCTGACAGAGAGGAAGGCTAGGGAGGGAGGAGGGAATTGGGGACATTGGTGGTGGGAAATGGGCACTGGTGAAGGGATGGGTGCTGGAACACTATGTGACCGAAACCCAAACATGAACATCTTTGTAGTTGTATATCTCATGATGGTATGGTAAAATATTTAGAAAGTTAAAAAAAATACAGAACCAAATTAAGTCATGATTTTATCGAATTGTGAAATAATAAAGGACACAATTAGTTTTTCAAGGGAAAATAACACATTCACCCTAAAATACGCATATCTATAAAAAGATTAAAAAGTAAAATACTTAGATGAAGAGAGATACACCCCAACACACATTATCAGAGTCATTCAAAAGTATGCTACTACTTAGCTCATGAGACTAAAGATAAGCTGCTTAGTCCTGTCTTGATAGCTTAGTTTTCCTGTTCCCAAACAAGCTTACTCATATAAAGGTCATCAGTAAACTGTCTGCTAGTCTAGTTGACTTTTCAAACGTGCCCAAAAAGACTGGCCAGGGTATAATAGCATGTTAAACAGCAGATGGCAAGACTCAAGCACACAGATAATACATTGTTTTAGCTCATGTCATGCTTGCTAAAATTTCATTGAACAAAAGAGGCAAAGGCCAGGGATAAATAAGAGCACACTATAAAGCACAGAGCAAAGGATGTGGAATCAGAGAAAGGTGAAGAATAAGGGCACTAATAAAACCAATGTACTAGAGTTAATAAAGCAAATACAAGGGAGAACCAGTGAGATTTCCATTTTGTCCATATATTTTTAACTCATTCTTCTTTGTTAATCAAGAGATCCACTAAAAAAGAATTACAGAAATGAAATACTTGTATGACAGTGTTAACAGATGTGGAATTTAATATTAATACACCCATATTATGGGTTTACTTTTCTTTGTTTGTTTGCATTTTAATGCCCACCCAGAAGAACCCAAGGCTTGTTTCTAGAGGGTTACTCATAAGAGCTTCAGTGACCACATGATTCAGGGATTGACACTGACCCAATGCATATAAAAACAAGTATTTCATCTAATCCTGGAAACACCCACATACTTAACTGGCAGTGCTCAGGGCCAGCCTCCAGCTCTGTACTCAAGGATTGCTCAGGGAAGTGATCAGGAACCACCTGCTGTATCAGGAGAGAAAACTCTGTGCAAGGCAAATATCTTAAGCTCTGTGCTATATCCCTGGCTTAATCCACCCAATCTTTGGGGCGAGAAGTGGGTGACTTGGCCCCGCCCAGTGATGCTAAGGGCTTTACCTGGCTCTACAACGAGGAATTACTCCTGGTGGTGTTCGGAGGCCCATATGGGACATGGGGAATTGACCTTCTGTCCACTGCATGCAGAGCAATCATTCCTCACTGCTGTACTAGCTCTCCCTGCCTACAATCTTTTAATTCAATTCCATTCTTTGATTTTACAAGGTTGTTTTATAGGACACAGTGTGCTTCCTGCTCTGTTCGTTTATAAGCTACCTGTGAGTGAGATTGCTGGACATTTGTCTCTCTAATTTGGACTTATCTCACTTGTATAAGTAAATATCCTTCAGTTCCTGCCATGCTGAAGCACAAAGCAATGTATTGTCTTTATTTATAGTGGAGCATATCTGCATTGCAACCAAATGCTCCAAATTATGAGTGCAAGCACATTTCCAGAGCCTCACTGTCACTCTGCAAGCAACTTGCAATGATCTTACTTATCCTCCAGTGGAGTATATGGGATGTTGCAGGTGATCATACACACCTGGGTATTAGATAGTTGAGGGGAAAAAATTTAAGGATAGACTGAGATTTGAGTCACAGAGTCTGTCCTCTGGGTCTGATTGGGCCACCACTTGCAATGGTCACTGTCTGGTAACAGCAATGTCTTCAGTGTTTGTTCTGATTCTAGAAAGAACTTTGTTTATTACAGTTTGTTACTAGATCTGAAGCCTCACATGCCTCAAGGTCTATCTTTGACTGTGTGATCGGGGTCACTTCTGGTGATATTTCTCCAAGTGCCACCAGTACATCACAAAGTGATTCTCCATCTGGAGTGCCAGGGATGAATCAGGGTCTATAGCACTAAGGCAGGCACTTACGATCTCTTCAGCTCTAGAAAGTATTTCCTTAGTCTAGACACTCATTTGCCTGCAAAGTAATGCTGGCTTTGCTTCACTTGGTATCGTAAGCAAAAGGCATTAATCCCTAAGAAGTGTGGTTCATCCTCTAACTTCTGATGGGTGGGGTCAACTCAGGAATTTGCCTTCTGGGTTATTTCTTTGTGAGAGGGTTGCAACCCTAACCCAAACCTTAACCCTAACCTTAACCCTAACCCTCTAAAGAAAGCCATCCCAGCAGCTTGATAGAGACGACAATGGAGAAACCTCCTTGAAATTTAGGCCATCTTATAATGCCCAGTACATTCTCTTCTGGTGTAGACTTGAGGAAGTGGAGTTGTAAGGGTGTGTGCTAAGTTTTGGCTTAACCACAGCTTTCATGGAAAAGCTTCTTCACATAGGAGAACCTTAGGGATCTTTCGTCCCCTTTGCCTCGACTTCCCATGCCAAGGATGTACTCCTTCACTTTGGATTCTGGGCTGTTGACTGCCATTCCAAAGCAGGATTCCTTTCCCTGATAAGTAAACTTGGTCTCCCCAGCAGCCTTATTGAAGGAGGTGCGATCAGCAGTCTTCAGTTAATGATTGATTTTGCTGTAATTATTCAGACCTTAGTTAACTCATTGTATGGATGAGTCCATGGCAGGATGGAAAAGAACAGAGAGAAGTGGAACAGTTCCTGATATTTAAGCCAAATGTTTAGCAGAGCATCAACAATTTATGGTGAGACAAAAATTCCACCCAGTTGTATATCCTTTGCAAGGCCTCATTTACAAGAACAAATATAGGTCAGTCGTAGGTTATCACTGAGAGAACCCTAAGTCATCATACAATAATTCTACACATTTAATCCCTTGAAATATCAATGTCACCACGCCTGTTACCACTGATGAAATACTTACCTAGGGACAGGAAAACAGGCAGGGTAAAATTAGCAACTGTTCCAGAGGAGACTATGAGAGGGTAGAAAGACATCAGGGTCTGAGCGAGAAGGTTAGAGCCCCTAGGGAGATGCGAGATGGCCAGCACTGAGACTGAATGAGAAGCTAAAATCCACAGGCTCACCTCTGTAGGTAGCTGGAAAAGAGAGCAGCTGTTCATCGCTGAATTTTCTGCTCTTGGGAATCTCCTGCTATGCTATGGGAACTTTCTTGCTTTCTTTCTTTCATTGTCTAGTACACACTGTCTTTTTATTAGAAGCTAGACAAATTCCACTTTATATTTTCAGTGTCCAGAGACAGGGAGCGTGAGCCTGGCAATACCATGATAGCTTATGGTTCCTATGGCAACGCAGGAAAATGGCCAAGTACAGTCAGACTCTCAGACCCAGGCATTGGGGAAAAGCTTTGGGAGTGAGTAGGGAGGAGTGGGAAATCCAGAGCTCATTATTTTGTTCTCGACATGCTATCTTTCTTGGGGAGAAGTAGGGAATCAGTGCCCAGTGGGGCTCTGTATCTCTGTACCTGGGTTCTCCTCATGCCTCATCAGGATAGTATAGCAGAAATTCTTCCTATTCTTTCCCACCCTTCTCCTACTATTTTAATTTTCCAAAAGAGGTTAAAAAGCATATTAAATAATCTGCTTTGAGTTTACTCATTTCAACAGAAAAGCCGCACTAAGAATAGACATAGTAAATGATGTAATTTTGGATGTTATATTAATTTTGTTAGCTTCATCTTAGGCCAGCCATTAAACTAGAATAACATTTTAATAATAAAATGCAGTCAGAATTTTCACAATATTTATGCTGCTTTTTTTGCATATAAAAGTATGCATTGTTTACAATCTATTTGTTTATCACTTTACTAATATTTCAATAATTTATATAACAAGGAATGATCTAGGTTATTACTCATCAGTTTTCTTCAATGTAGAATATAAAATTATATGTATAAAATTAATTTGGGAGACATTTGATCTTATAGATACTATCAAACATGATAGAAAGTTTGTCCAATGTTTTTGTTTTGTTTTGTTTTTTGGGTCACACCCTGGCAATGCTCAGGGGTTACTCCTGGCTCTGCACTCAGGGAATTACTCCTGGCGGTGCTCAGGGGACCATATGGGATGCCGGGATCGAACCCAGGACAGCACAGGCCGGCCACCGCAAGGCAAATGCCCTACCCGCTGGACTATAGCTCCAGCCCCTTATGCTGCTTTATTTTAATTTATATTTTAATTTTAAATAGCCTTTGATTCTGTGGAGACTGAAGCAGTCATCGAAGCCCTAGCCAAACAGGGCGTTCAAACCCAATACATCAAGATCCTTTGTGAGCTGTATAACGGATTCACCACCAGGATCTCACCATTCTACAAAGAAATGATCATTAATGTGAAAAGAGGGATTCGACAGGGTGATACCATTTCACCAAAACTCTTCAGCGCCACCCTCGAGAACATCATGCAACAATTCGAATGGGAAGGAATGGGAGTGAAGATAGATGGTCGGCAACTACACCACCTCCGCTCGCTGATGACATCGCTTTAATAACACCAAACATTAGCCAAGCGGCACAAATGCTGGCTGACTTTGACCGAGAATGTGGAAAGGTAGGTCTACAGCTGAATCTGAAGAAAACTATGTTCATGAAGAATGAACTAGTTCCAGAGGCCCCATTCACTCTCAATGGAACAAACATCTCTGAATGCAGCAGTTATGTTTACCTAGGTCGAGAAATCAACATGATGAACGACCTAAAACCTGAGCTGCGCAGGAGGAAGAGAGCTGCATGGAATGCCTTCAAAGGCATCGAAGAAATAGCTAAAAAGGACAAAGAACCCTCTGGCTCCAGGCACATCTCTTTGACTCCACCGTTCTTCCTGCATTAACATACTCCTCAGACACCTGGGCCCTACAAAGCAGGATGAGAATGCTATTCGGGTCTCCCAGAGAGGAATCAAAAGAGCTATGCTTGGAATATCACGCCTCACTCAAGTGAGAGAAGGAATCCGGAGTTCTGACCTCCATCGCTATTCCAGAATCAGGGATGCTGTCTCGTTTGCCAAGGCATCAAAAATCAGATGGGCTGGACATGTAATGCGATTTGGAGACAACCGCTGGACTAGAGCCATTACCGACTGGATCCCACGGGATATCAAAAGATCACGTGGCCGCCCACCTACAAGATGGTCAGACTTCCTTGTCAAGACCCTGAAGGAACGGTTTGAGACTCTTCATATTTCTGAATCAACCAGATGCCATTGGGCTACATTGGCACGTGATAGGGTCCAAGGGAAATGTTACTGGCGCCTGCTCGAGCAAAACGATGAACAACGGGATTCAAGTGATCAAGTGTGATTTTAAATCACTAGATATGTATATACTGGGGTTGGAGCCATGGCACAGCGGGTAGGGGTCTTCTACACAGCCAACCTGGGTTCAATTCGGAATCCCACATGGTCCCCCTTACACCGCCAGGAGTAATTCCTGAGTGCAGAGCCAGGAGTAACCCCAGAGCATCACCAGGTGGGGCCCAAAAAGAAAAGAAATATAGGGGCCGGAGTGATAGCCCAGTGGGTAGGGCATTTGCCTTGCACGCGGCCCGCCTGGAGCCGCCCGGGTTCTATCCCGGCATCCCATATGGTCCCCGAGCACCGCCAGGAGTAATTCCTGAGTGCAGAGCCAGGAGAAACCCCTGAGCATCGCTGGGTGTGACCCAAAAAGCAAAAAAAAAAAAAAAAAAAAGAAAAGAAATATATAGATGCATATATACTCTTTTTTACTTTAAAAAAGTCAAATGCTACTGAATAGATTATTTACTCAATAGATTGTTTTAAATAGTAGAAGGTTATATCATTTGCTTAATCGAAAATTAGTAGGAGATGAAAAACACTAAAGTAAGTGGAAATTTAGATGATGTAAGTTGTTTTGTTATGGGTATTTGTCCAGTTAACAACATAACTGCAGTATATCTACTTTCTAATATACATTCAGTTCCAACTGGTTTAACTCATTAGTTCCTTCAAGAAATGTGAAGAGGTTTATGATGATTGTCTTCTGTTCAAAACTGTTATTTGAATTTTTCTCAATTTGCCAAGAGCATTTGATTTTTTTAAAGTACATTTCCATTGTACACTTTGTTATTTACTCAATATTTACCACTTTTTTTCTATTTTGCAGTTTTTCGTCACGATTGTTTTGTAGACACCATTGGGCTATCAAGAATACCAACCACAAATTTTGTATTTTGGGGGAATTTGAGATGTTAAGTAATTCCATTAATCACACTCAGGTCTTCACATACATGCATAGTCTGTGTTTGAACAATTCCATCACTTTGACAGCCCCCCAATTTCCCACTCTTTAGTTTTGCTAATTCTTTCCATTGCTACTTGCTTTTCTTTGTTTTTAATTTGCATTTTATTTGTTTATTTATGTTTTGCTTTTGGGGTCACACCTGGAGATGCTCAGGGGTTACTCCTGTCTCTTCACTCCAGGAATTACTCCCTGGCGGTGCTCAGGAAACCATATGGGATGCTGGGGATCGAACCCAGGTCGGCCATGTGCAAGGCAAGTTCCCTACCCACTTTACTTTTGCTCTGGCCCAGCTATTTGATTTTCTTTTTTGATAATATGTTACTTACCATTTTCCCTATCACTTACTTCTTTTTACAATATTGAGGTATGCCTCATACTTGGTAATTTGAAAATAATATAAAATAATGAAGAATCTTAGTGACTACCACAAAAGACTACAATTAAATGGTCTTTACCTACAAAGACATGATTTAAGTATCAGTATTAGACAAAGACAGCAGTTTGCCAAAAATACAAGTCTCTATACTCTTGACCTCATCCTCTGTTTTGAATGGAAAGTCAGAAATCCCCCAAATACTCAATTAAAAGCATGCTTAACTGTTTAAGCAAAACCTCCATGTAGGCCAGAGCGATAGTTCAGAGAGTAGGGAGTTTGCCTTGAATGCGGCTGACCTGGGTTCGATCCCCGCATCCCATATGGTCCCCTGAACACCCCCAGGAGTAATTTCTGAGCACAAAGCCAGGAGTAACCCCTGAGCATTGCCGGCTGTGACCCCCAAAAAAAAAAAAACTCCATGTAACTCAGAATTGAGTAACCTACTTAAAATACAAGTTCTATATTATTCTCTGCTTCTGCTATATCACTCCATTTTCAACTCTTTGTATGACAGTTCGGTGACTTTTTAGCTTTTCTTCCTGCTCCCAACCAAGAACAGAGCAATTGTTGATGTTCCCGGTTTTTACCAGCTTTTATCACAAGTTGGTGAATGCAAGGTTAAGGAAATAGAAGTACAATGAACAGGAAAGTCCTTTACATGCTTTTGACTTTAGGAGTTTTACCATTTAAACAAATCTTTCCATGGTTTCTACCCTAATAGGTTGACCGTGTTGTCTCATTTCCTCCTACCTAGTATCAGAACTAAAGAGTAGTAAGACACTATATTCCATAACAGGATTTAAATCAAAAGATGAAAAACATGTTTTCAGATTAAAGGAACCCAGTAGTCCTAAATAGGATAATTCTTATACAATAAAATTTAAACATATGCATTAAAATAAAAATGGTATGAAAATCACAAAATCCAGTTTATGGGCTAAAAAGCTGTTGCTTTTTAAAGAGTATTATTTGTCCTTTGGGTGCCATAGAAATTAAGCACAATAGGTCCTACAGATCTTTCAGAAATGGGACATTTTAAAATACGATATATTAAAATCAGCCCTGAATCTTTATTTTCTTGTTTGAAGAAGCTAAAGTGATCTTTATGCCGCAGGTGAGAAAGCACTATGTCGTAGCTTATCTGTACAACACTTACAGTTTGACAAGATATTGCATTTTCTTTGAGAGAAAAAAGCATGGAGTTTGCAAAACTAGATCTTTTGAGCTCATTATTCTTTATTTCTTAAAGATGTTATCTTTCTTATGGATTCCATTAAAATTTATACATAAATTCATGAGGTTCTCTCAATTCTTATCCATTATTCTGCTCTGTGCAATACAGAGTTCATGAAAACTTTATCTTTTACTATTCTTAAAACCATTATCACAGTAGACTTAATACATTGCATAAAACTTGTTTCCCCAATGCCATCTAACCACTTTAAATGAATGATTCTATCACCTGTTCCTAAAAACTTAGACTCTGGTGAATCTAGTCCTTGAGTTGATCCAAAACCAATTCCTATGACTTCTTTCAATATATTTTAAACACTTTTCTTTCATCACCATAACCAACACAAAAGTTAAAATCCATGAGTTTAAATTCTTTTTCTATCTATGATAGCATGGGGAGCTGAATTCTTTCAGTTTATAAGTTTGATATTTTTCAATAAAGGTAGACATAATATGATCAAATATATATTATGAAATAATTAATTCAGTCTTCCATTTCTTAAAAAGATGAAGCACATATCCTAAGAATTATTAATGTAATACTTTAACAGTTTTGTGGTTTTTTTGAAAATTTCAAATAAGAAACCAGTTATGTCTCACTTGAATTAAAAATATTTTATTAGTTTTGGGAGAATAATGTTATATCTCACTATAGCTCTGTATGCTCTGATCTAAATACAATTCTTTTCTCATTATTGAATCTAACCCCATCTACCTTTGTGGGTTAAAAAAAATACCATAAACTGTAATAATCCTACAAAATATAATGCTTTACTATAGAAATACTCATTCAATGAGGGGAAAGCTGGCTTTCTGAAACAGTGTGACATTAGGCAAGTTATTTCTCCTCTTTAAGTCTCAGATTGCATCTGAATAAAATGGACACAAAATTATTGTCTATTGCAATAGGTCTTGTGAACTTTAAATATGATAACTCATAAAAACCACTTAGCTGGTGACTAGTAAAAATAAGAGCTTTTGGAAGGTTATCTATTATTAATATGTGAACTCTGCTTTTATTGTTAAAAAAGCAGGAATGATTGCATTTATAAAATGCAGTGTTTTCCTCCAAAAGAAATTTTGCTTTCCTATCATAATTGCAAATCACAAACTAGTGCTTCGGCACCAGCTTCTTCTAAAAATATCGCATGGAAAATGATGAGTATTGGATTGCAAAACTTCCATTTGGAGGCTAAGAGGTGATGTAGTTATAAAATGCCACCGTTATTCCTTACTCCCAAGCACTAGCAATGCAAGCCATAAATCTCTCAGGCAGCCACAATGGGGAAGTAAGCCCGTGTATTTGTCCCTTCTGGATGTCTATCTCAGCTTATTTTTGTTCCTAGGAGACTAGACCCAGATGTTAACTTTGAGCAACTCAGCAAAACATGTGTCAATGAGAAGCCATCTGAGCACTGAAGAAACTATCCCCTATCCCAAGTCTGACTCCTAAGGCTGGTACACAGACAACCTCCAACAGGCAAAGCCCCTCACCCCACACCCCTGCAAAAAAAGCATATAAATCCAGACAAAGAACTAAACTTCTTTTCTCTTTCCTGTATTATACTCTGGAGTAAAGATTCGTTCTCTCCACCCCCTCCCTTTCCGAAAGTATTCAATTTTTTCTCCTAAACTTTCATATGCCTGTAATTGTTTCAGTGAGGTCATTCACACATCCATGGTCCATTCACACCCAGCTGACAGCAGGGATCTTTTCTGAGGATGGATAGATGCCAAATGGTTTTAGTTATTAATATGTCTTTTAGATAGTCTTCGTAGGAATGATATTTAGAATACATGATGACATTCTATGAGTTTTATCATTTTGCTGTATATTTTGCGTTCCCTTAGGGCAAAGAAATAAAACCTCTCCCCAAGGAATTTGCATTGACTATTTTATTATCAAGAAAACTAAGTTCTCCCTTGCCCAACTCTCACTGTAACAGAGATTGGGGACTCAGACACCTCACTTTTGAAATATTCAGTAACTGAATTGTCCACATGGGAAAATCAACAGCTGAAAATTTGGCAAATTCTTTTTGAAGTCAAAAAAGTCATTTATTTTAGTCTTATTTTAAAAGCATTCATTGTTGTGTTAATTGTAGGAACATAAAATTTTACAATTTTGTTGCTAGAAATTATAAACATTTCACATGTAATACTATATAATATAGAATCCATAAAAGATTCAATCAATCTATGAATGGTCAGTGAACAAATGCTATTATTGTATTTCATTATTTTTGATAGCATTCTAAATGCCACTTTTGTCATGCGATTCTCACTTTTTATGAAATTTCTGAAAGATAAAAAATTTAGAACTATAATTACTAAAATAGCTGAAAGTTTACAACCCTTAATAAAATATTTCTCAAGGCTGATGAAAATGTATATAGTGCCTATCTTGTTAAAATGCTAACTACTTTACTAACTCATCAGGACTAATATGCAATTTTGCACACTCCATGATTTATAATTGTCATTGTGTTTGTTTACTTGCCAAAACAGTGTGAAAGTTTCAGTTGAATAAATGAATATAATATAAAATATTAGCAGGCCATGGTAATCAAGGCATGACCAACTTATAATTAAACACATTTATTCTATTTTAAAATTTTCCCTAAGGAGCTCTGTCCTTTAACAATTTTACTTAAGTATTTAGGTCATAACTTTCACTTTCTATTTAGAAGTGAGAAACTCAAGCTAATGCCAAGGTCAGTAGCAGAGTTTTCACTCTTGGGAAGACTAAACAATTGTCAGAAAAAAAAATTTTAACTCCAAAGAATATCTTGCTGTGGCACAGTGATAGATTCATTTTAATTAATTCTTCACTGAGTTGACCATAGAAAAGTTACAGTAGTGTTGTGAGTAAAGAGTGTTTCCTCACCTGGGGAGATGTTTGGGGGGCCCAATAAGTAACAAAAATCTACGAAGAAACTTAAACCTATTTGGGAATTGACTGGCACTTTCTGATTTCATTTTCAAAAAGTAGTGTTTGGAAACTTTTCTCAGATTTGCTATATAAGGTATTTAATTATATGGCAGTTTGTGAATTGGTTACAAAATATATTTTGAAAGCTTTTTCTCAGTATTATATAAGGTAATATATATTAACTTAGTATGAAGTTAAAGATAGGATCATAACCCTTTTTTTGTGAGAAAATTCATAATGAGTGCCCTCAGATCACAGATTTAAAAGGAATTTCAGGGCAAGAGAAAAGTTCAGGGGTTAAGTCACTGAACTTAACTGGGCATGTGCCACCCACTTTGATTCCCTGGCATCGCATATGGTCTGCCAAGCACTGCAGGAGCCACTGACGGAGCACGGCTAGCGCAGAAGCCCCACATTTTTTAAGAAATTTGGATTTTCTTAGTTGCAAGTCTTCACGAGCAACTTTGCATTAGTTTTGGAAATCATGGCTTGAAATTGATATAATATATTGCATCTATGATAACCTTTTTTAAAGGTTGGGTTTTTTTTAATAAATCTGCTAGCAACTAAGACTTAAAGTTTGAATATTTATAAAACAAGTAAGTTGGAGGGTGTTTTACTCAGTAAGGTTATAAAAACCTAAAAAGTGTGGAAGATTATATACCACAAGGAAAACTAGAGTACTCCATATTATACAAGGATGAATAAAAGATTTTAGGATAGTAATAAAGATATGATTTTACAAACCAACACTAATGGTTGTGGTAAAAAGATGGCTACTTGACTCAGAAATATTGTAACTTTTACTTTATATTAACTTAATGAATATCAATGAGGAAATCTAATATGTTCCTCTTTACCAAAGTATTTTATATTTATGATTTGAATTCAATGATACATTGTATTTTATTTGCATTAAGCAGGATGTTTAGCAAAGGAATGGAAAATAACAAAGAAAACATGACTATTATTCCACCCAGCATTTTACTCTGGTATTTTGTGAATTTACAAGACATGGAAAAATCTATGCAAACTTCTTAATTCTATATTTTTTGCAGTCATATTGATTTTTCAGGACTGTAACATCCTCTAAAGATTTTAATATGAGAGTGGAAATATACAAGACAAATTTTGTGATAACTGTTATAAACCATTTCAAAAATGGATGGTTACTTTATAACCTTATTGTTACAATCATGATTCTATTTTCTTCCACTACTATCTATATTCATTTTTTTTAAAATGAGTGTAAAAATACTTGCTATTTATTTGAAATTACCTCAAAATATTTTGAGGTTGATATGCAGCTAGCATTCCTCCTTTTTACCTGTTTTGCAAATATATTTCTTAGAAAAATTAATTAAATTAATTTGGAGATCCTTTATTGTTTGAGGGCAACATTACATGCAGGACCATCAGTCTTGGGGTGGGGCCAGAATTTAATCCAATAAATAATTAGTCTCAATAATTTTACTGAGAATTCATAATAAAAACAAAGGGGAATGTTGGGGGAGGAGTGATATTCAAAATATGACCCTAAGAAAAAGAATTGCTGGCATGGAATGTCACAAGGCAGTGAGTGTGGCTAAATGATGACTAATGACCAAGAGGACCAGGGCTGTCCCCGTAACCTGTATGTCCTTGATCTTGCTGACGACCAAGGATGTCCACGCATCAGAAGACAATCATCTCTCCCCTGTTTTAATGCCCATTTTCTTGTTATAATAAAAAACGCACCCACTAAATTTCGTAAAAAAAGGATGCCAAAAATGAAAAGTGCCTTTCTCTGGAATACTTCCACAAGACTGCTCCTATAAGCTAGGAGCTTTGCTGCCCTTCTTTTTCCCTTCATTTTTTCCCCAAAATTAAATATTTTCTGAGTTTCTGAATTGAGTCAGTCTTTCTCTGATCCTGTGCATTCCAGTTTTGCTGGTTGAGATAAGAACCTGAGGCACCCACGTGAACGCATACCAGCCATAGGATTTTTATGACTACTTAAAGAATAAAGTCACGTGACCTTTAGTCTTTTGTTGTTGTTTTTTTATTTTGGGCCCATACTTAGCAGTGCTTGGGCTCACATCTGGCTCTATGCTAAGGCCTCTCCTGAGAACTCCTGGAAGATCACTTGAGATGTTACGGATCCTTGGTGGGAGTGATAGTCCATCAAGCAGGGCTTTTGCCTTACACGCTGGCTTCCCTATCCCATATGGTCCCCTAAGCACTGGCAGGAATGCAAAGCCGGAGAAACCCCTAAGCATTTCCAGGTGTGACCATATAAGAAAAAAAAGAAACGAGATAAGTGTCCAGGAAATGAACCCTGGATAGATGCTTGCAAGTAAGGGCCTTTAACTCTGGCCCTGATTTCCAGTTTTATAAACAAAACATAAAATGCCCAGATCTTTGTGAATATGAAAATAAATCATGAATTAATGTGATTTATAAAATGCAAAAGATTCTACAAAATTTTTTGATTATAAAAAAGCATGGCCATGTTTTGTGAAAAACAAAAACTAACTGGAAATAGGTAATATTCATGATTAATTAAATTGCCAGCTGTAGCTAAAAATCATTAAGCTAAACATTTCACAGAAGCACGCACCCTGTTTTAACCCTTTCCTACCCTGCTTGATTAGGATGAAGGGCACACCATGTTTTAGTCCTCTCCTGATTGGCACAGAGTTCACACCCTACTTTCTCCCTCTGCCTGATAGAGTTCACATCTTACTTCCCCAGTTTAAATATTCCTTCCCCACCTAGTAGAGCAGAGCTTATTCCCCTGAAGTGGTTCATGGAGGCTTCTTTATTTACGATTCGACCTTCATTGTAGGTGCTCTCCTAGCTCAGAAATCCAACCTTACCAGCAATTTCAACAGCCAACAAGCTCCAAGATCTGGATGTTATGGTACCTGAATAGTACACCTTACTTAACAATGCAAAGATGTTGATATATTAGTTATTAGACTTTACTGGTTTAGTGGTTCTGAATTCCACCCACATGTATATATGTACTAAGGGGGATTTTGTTGTGTAATGTCTTTTCTCTAAACCATGGAAAGTATTTTAAATGCATTTTTAAAGTTGAGGCAAACTGAATTCAAATTTCTATAATATTTTGTAATCTAAGATAAGGATTGACACATTTTCTATAAAAACCTAATGATAAATAGCTTTAAGATTATAATACTCTTTGTCTATGCTTGAAAAGGAAAAGAGTAAACGTCCTTATTCTACTTATAGTAACAATTGATGTCCTTTCTAATAGTAATGTGCTCATTGTTTCGCTTGTTTTATAAAACCACCTAAATTATAAAAAACAAAACTTTATCACTAAGCAAAAGTAGAAAATTTGCGTTCTCAGATTTGTCTCTAAGGGTCATTGTAACTGCCTGTTTAGAAGAGTTAATGTTATCTGGAGATACAGTACTGAAATTTTTACAGGTGAAAATAACATCACATTTAAGGTTGACCTATTTATCCAGGAGCAGAAAGTCATTTTAAAATACTAGGTCTAATCAATTTATAATCTGGATGTACACTTCTTTTTGTATATCATTATGTTTCAGTTTGAAATTTCCAATTTGATTTAAAAAAAAATCAGAAGATAGTAATGGGAAAATCAAATTAATGTTCCATTAACTCATATTGATTTAATAAATTTCCTGGAAGCAATAATCTAGGATTTGCACAAGAATTAATTAGAACCTATATGACTACATACATTATATATATGTGTGTGTGCCTATGCATACATATTTTCATTATCACTTTACTTTTTAGGTACTTATAATATTACTCAAAGAGAAAAAGAGAAAGTCTATTTCATTAAGCAGGTGAAGAAATGAGCTATGCACATGCAAAGAAGAACCAAAATGAGTTTGAGCAGTACCTCCCAAATAAAATAGCATAACCTGCAATAGAGAACATGGCAATATATAGATTGGCTCTGAATTAACTGCTCCTACTGCTAATTCTTCAGCTGTATCCCTGATGATGTAGTTAAATTAATAAAAAATCTTTCAGGTGTATTTTTAGAACATCAGAACAACCATCTGGCTATTGCCTCTCACCTTAGTTTTTGAATAGTATTTATTGTGAGTTTTTACAGTCCAGGGTGCGAGCATTTTAAGAGCAGAAAAGCTTTATCATCCATATTTAATTATTAAGTATCTAAGCACTGACACCACACAGAACTAGGTATGATAGGCTGACCCAGTTTATTCTCACACGACAAATAGAGTTTTGCATTTTTTTCAGAGTTCAAGCTAAAATATTGGATTCAAAATAGAGAAGATATCATAAGTAGAAGTGTTAGTGCTAGCATTATATTTCTATAATGGCAGCTATGTTGCCCGGTGGAGTGAGGGGCTGAGGTGCCGATAATATATTTGCAAACCAAAAGCAGTTTTGGAAACTGAAAGGGTTGGCCACCCGATGGGGTGATGACTTTATAACCTCTGAATGTGAACCTATCAAGGAAAACTCTTGAGAATCGTCCCAAGCAAAACAAGGAGGTTTATTTGAGTTTACCCAGGATCTGAGCATGACCAAGGCAGTCAGTGGCTAAGAGTTCTGAAGCCCTTCCAGGGGGGATCTTTACAAAATAATTCCTTTCACTAAGAGGAAGCCCCCCAACATAGCCATCAACAATAGATTTACAATATTAATCAAGTTCTGTTACAGCAGCCAATCACTTTAGTAACAACTTACCATCTCCTACCCACCAATTGGGTCACACTCAATACTTCTTTCTATATTTGTTCGCGGCTAGCAACGTTATGGGGATTGCAGGTCAGCCATGGCTACGCTATACGCAGGAATGACCCAGGCGAAATTCCAGAGGCCAGATAGCAGGTTCTAGTGTGAAGTAATATTGTGTGGGGGGTCTCCCCAACCTCTAACAGAAATTTCCGTAGTTAGCAGGATGAAAAGGTCACAGGCCCTAAATTGGAGGGTTCGACTTCTTCCAAACAAACCCAGGATCAAGGACACGAAGGTCATTGAGACACAGAAGGCGCATTTCTAGAGTTACAGACCACCCTGGCAATCATTAAGATGCTTAGAATCCCAGGATCCTAGAAGTGGAACAGGAGACCACACCAGGACTATCAAGAGAAGCCTAACTAATGGCTCCAAGCTT